>CAUHTR010000925.1:0-97456 GCA_959609185.1 Schmidtea polychroa | reverse complement strand
TTTTTTGATTACGCAATTACGGCAACTTTTTTTTTAATCTTTTGTTGTGTAATTGTTGCAGTAAGCTACGCTTATTTTTTTTCTAGGATTTTCAATACAAAAAAAAAGTTGCAACCATAGCGTAATCAAAAAAGCAAGAAAAAACTCAACTTTCATTTGCAGGGGGCTCCTAACTACCTACTAAACAGCGCTTGATAAATGAAAATTTTTTCAATGACAATTTTAGTTGAAAATTATGGTCTAAAATTTTCAATTAACTTAATTTAATGTAGCACCTGCGACCGAATGACCTATTTATATATGATTAATTTGTAATGATAAAATCAATCACTTTAATTTTAACCACCCGCCATCCGCTTCCTAAATATGTAAAAGTTTCTTTTTAATTGTTTAATTTATTGAGACAGTAAAGCAAAAAGTTATCTGAAAAATCTTTTGTTTAGAAAAGATTGTCTCTAATTTCACCATTTTTTTCAAATTGTATGAGAATGGTGAGTTATATCTTTACGACTCCATATTCTCGATTTTGCCCCTTAATTTCTCAATAATTTTATTTGTGAGAGAAATTTGAATCAAATTTTGATTGTTTACATCAAATCTTATACTTTTTCTGCCCCCAATAAAAATCTATCTGAATTTCAGGTTAATCGTCAATATATTCTGAACAGCTAGACTAATTATTTAATATATTATTTGAATATATAGGATGGATATCTTCATCATCACTTATAAGAATTGCTTCGATTTTTATGATTTTAGATGGAACGCAAGACATAATATTTGCAACAGGTGTTTAGATTTATTTACATAGATGTTATTACCATTATTATTATTATTATTATTATTATTATTATTATTATTATTATTATTATTATTATTATTATTATTATTATTATTATTATTATTATTATTATTATTATTATTATTTAAAACAATAAAATGATAATTTAAGCCTTTTGCTGCAAATAATGTATTTAATGAAAGAATTTTCGACTATACGATAGTCCTTGTCAATCTCATTATTATTATTATTATTATTATTATTATTATTATTATTATTATTATTATTATTATTATTATTATTATTATTATTATTATTATTATTATTATTAATATTATTATTATTATTATTATTATTATTATTATTATTATTATTATTATTATTATTATTATTATTATTATTATTATTATTATTATTATTATTATTAATATTATTATTATTATTATTATTATTATTATTATTATTATTATTATTATTATTATTATTATTATTATTATTATTAAACAGTTTCTGTGTATCGACTAATTTTTTAGTCCGCAGAGGTGATTATGATTTTTCATACGCCATGTTTACAAGTTTACAGATTTTTTTCTGTGACCAAGCTATTTTTCAAGCGATGTGATTTCCAGTGTACCGGGGAAAGTATGCAATAGAGTTGAATCAACAATATTGTATACTTACCTGGCGCGAAGAGAAATCTTCGTGTCTCCCGCATAGTACTGATGAGAGCCAAAAGCTCGAAACTAGTCTACTATTGGGATTTGCACTGGGTATCACAAAGCTTGTACTGTTTATTTTATTCAAGTGAGACATCCGACAAAAATATTTTACACCATTACTTTGAAAGTCAAAAATGCTAAAGGTAATCGGATGCACTTGTAAACAGTTTCTGTGTATCGACTAATTTTTTAGTCCGCAGAGGTGATTATGATTTTTCATACGCCATGTTTACAAGTTTACAGATTTTTTTCTGTGACCAAGCTATTTTTCAAGCGATGTGATTTCCAGTGTACCGGGGAAAGTATGCAATAGAGTTGAATCAACAATATTGTATACTTACCTGGCGCGAAGAGAAATCTTCGTGTCTCCCGCATAGTACTGATGAGAGCCAAAAGCTCGAAACTAGTCTACTATTGGGATTTGCACTGGGTATCACAAAGCTTGTACTGTTTATTTTATTCAAGTGAGACATCCGACAAAAATATTTTACACCATTACTTTGAAAGTCAAAAATGCTAAAGGTAATCGGATGCACTTGTAAACAGTTTCTGTGTATCGACTAATTTTTTAGTCCGCAGAGGTGATTATGATTTTTCATACGCCATGTTTACAAGTTTACAGATTTTTTTCTGGACCAAGCTATTTTTCAAGCGATGTGATTTCCAGTGTACCGGGGAAAGTATGCAATAGAGTTGAATCAACAATATTGTATACTTACCTGGCGCGAAGAGAAATCTTCGTGTCTCCCGCATAGTACTGATGAGAGCCAAAAGCTCGAAACTAGTCTACTATTGGGATTTGCACTGGGTATCACAAAGCTTGTACTGTTTATTTTATTCAAGTGAGACATCCGACAAAAATATTTTACACCATTACTTTGAAAGTCAAAAATGCTAAAGGTAATCGGATGCACTTGTAAACAGTTTCTGTGTATCGACTAATTTTTTAGTCCGCAGAGGTGATTATGATTTTTCATACGCCATGTTTACAAGTTTACAGATTTTTTTCTGTGACCAAGCTATTTTTCAAGCGATGTGATTTCCAGTGTACCGGGGAAAGTATGCAATAGAGTTGAATCAACAATATTGTATACTTACCTGGCGCGAAGAGAAATCTTCGTGTCTCCCGCATAGTACTGATGAGAGCCAAAAGCTCGAAACTAGTCTACTATTGGGATTTGCACTGGGTATCACAAAGCTTGTACTGTTTATTTTATTCAAGTGAGACATCCGACAAAAATATTTTACACCATTACTTTGAAAGTCAAAAATGCTAAAGGTAATCGGATGCACTTGTAAACAGTTTCTGTGTATCGACTAATTTTTTAGTCCGCAGAGGTGATTATGATTTTTCATACGCCATGTTTACAAGTTTACAGATTTTTTTCTGTGACCAAGCTATTTTTCAAGCGATGTGATTTCCAGTGTACCGGGAAAGTATGCAATAGAGTTGAATCAACAAGTATTGTATACTTACCTGGCGCGAAGAGAAATCTTCGTGTCTCCCGCATAGTACTGATGAGAGCCAAAAGCTCGAAACTAGTCTACTATTGGGATTTGCACTGGGTATCACAAAGCTTGTACTGTTTATTTTATTCAAGTGAGACATCCGACAAAAATATTTTACACCATTACTTTGAAAGTCAAAAATGCTAAAGGTAATCGGATGCACTTGTAAACAGTTTCTGTGTATCGACTAATTTTTTAGTCCGCAGAGGTGATTATGATTTTTCATACGCCATGTTTACAAGTTTACAGATTTTTTTCTGTGACCAAGCTATTTTTCAAGCGATGTGATTTCCAGTGTACCGGGGAAAGTATGCAATAGAGTTGAATCAACAATATTGTATACTTACCTGGCGCGAAGAGAAATCTTCGTGTCTCCCGCATAGTACTGATGAGAGCCAAAGCTCGAAACTAGTCTACTATTGGGATTTGCACTGGGTATCACAAAGCTTGTACTGTTTATTTTATTCAAGTGAGACATCCGACAAAAATATTTTACACCATTACTTTGAAAGTCAAAAATGCTAAAGGTAATCGGATGCACTTGTAAACAGTTTCTGTGTATCGACTAATTTTTTAGTCCGCAGAGGTGATTATGATTTTTCATACGCCATGTTTACAAGTTTACAGATTTTTTTTCTGTGACCAAGCTATTTTTCAAGCGATGTGATTTCCAGTGTACCGGGGAAAGTATGCAATAGAGTTGAATCAACAATATTGTATACTTACCTGGCGCGAAGAGAAATCTTCGTGTCTCCCGCATAGTACTGATGAGAGCCAAAAGCTCGAAACTAGTCTACTATTGGGATTTGCACTGGGTATCACAAAGCTTGTACTGTTTATTTTATTCAAGTGAGACATCCGACAAAAATATTTTACACCATTACTTTGAAAGTCAAAAATGCTAAAGGTAATCGGATGCACTTGTAAACAGTTTCTGTGTATCGACTAATTTTTTAGTCCGCAGAGGTGATTATGATTTTTCATACGCCATGTTTACAAGTTTACAGATTTTTTTCTGTGACCAAGCTATTTTTCAGGCGATGTGATTTCCAGTGTACCGGGAAAAGTATGCAATAGAGTTGAATCAACAGTATTGTATACTTACCTGGCGCGAAGAGAAATCTTCGTGTCTCCCGCATAGTACTGATGAGAGCCAAAAGCTCGAAACTAGTCTACTATTGGGATTTGCACTGGGTATCACAAAGCTTGTACTGTTTATTTTATTCAAGTGAGACATCCGACAAAAATATTTTACACCATTACTTTGAAAGTCAAAAATGCTAAAGGTAATCGGATGCACTTGTAAACAGTTTCTGTGTATCGACTAATTTTTTAGTCCGCAGAGGTGATTATGATTTTTCATACGCCATGTTTACAAGTTTACAGATTTTTTTCTGTGACCAAGCTATTTTTCAAGCGATGTGATTTCCAGTGTACCGGGGAAAGTATGCAATAGAGTTGAATCAACAATATTGTATACTTACCTGGCGCGAAGAGAAATCTTCGTGTCTCCCGCATAGTACTGATGAGAGCCAAAAGCTCGAAACTAGTCTACTATTGGGATTTGCACTGGGTATCACAAAGCTTGTACTGTTTATTTTATTATTATTATTATTATTATTATTATTATTATTATTATTATTATTATTATTATTATTATTATTATTATTAAAAAGTGATGATTTTTTGGTAGCAGCATTAATTAAATGTTAAACAATTAAGTGATAATTTAAGCCTTTTGCTGTGAATGATATAATTAATACAAATGAAAAAATGTCAACTATAAAATAGCCCTTGTCAAATTGACAAAAATAAAAGACCTGCTGAAAATAAGGAAACTTATATACCTACTCAAATTATTAAAACCGAAGACATTGTAATCAGTGATGAAGAATGTAATTCTATAGATAATATAAATAATATAACTAATGATAATATAAATACATGATAATATAAATAAAATTATAAATCAGATTGAAGGATATTGTATAGAGAATGAACTATTGCCGATTCTCAATTAATTAAAATGTAATTAACTGATAGAATCAATAACAAATTAATCTCAGAAATAAATAAGATGGAGAGCGTCAAAATTAAATTCGCTATTTTTTTGGTTTGAAAGGACGGTGAAATCCGGTGAATAAGGCTGAAATATTTTCTGATAACTTTTTGAATGAAGGTGTTAATCTTTTAAACGAAAAATAGAAAAACTTACGCATTTAGGTAGTGTCAATAATATCTTATAAATAGATTTTATTCTTACTAAATTTGCTCTGATTAGCCTAGCCATGGCCAACCGGTGGCCCGCGAAGCGTTTTGATGTGGCCCGGACACAATTTTAAATATCAAATCAATAATTGTCTTTTTTAGATTTCATATTCGAATTAAGCATGTTTTTAATTTAAAAAATTGATTCTAAATTTACTTGAATCGTAAAAACGAGTTATATTTATTTAAATGAATTTATTGTGTCCCGTGATAGTATTTTTCCGAAAATTTGGTCCTTCGATTGATTTGGGTTGGCCACCATTGGATTAGCCGCTTATCAGGACATATCAATATTCCTACCTCTTTAGCCTTGAAATCGAAAGGAACAATTGTAAATTTTAAAAATAGGATTCCGACACTCGAGAAAAAAGATCAAATAGGTAGTCATCCGGAAAGTGTTGCAAAACTACAAATCTTTGAAGCCAGTTAAAATATGATGAAGTTACCGATTTTCCAATGAAATTGTGTAATATCCTAAACTCGAAAAGAAAAACGCCGAGTTAAATTATCTATAAATGTTTTTTGTATACTCACACAGTGGAAGTTGATGATGATGAGGTTCCTTACAATCATGTCTTCCACCATCCTCACTTAAACATTATATATAGATCCAATTAGACTATTTATCGGAACTATATAGTGGGTAAGTGTGTCTGTGACCTAGTTATTTATTAAATAAAATTATATTGAATGTGTGTCTGTAACCTACTTATTTATTTATTAACCATTTTTCATCCAAAGATTATTTTAGTATGCGTAATCAGCTATCCGGAATTAGTTTTAATAAAAAATTGTAAAAAATCAAACCTAAGATGTTAAATATAAATATTTTATTTCGATGTTTCAAACAAAAACATAATATTTGAACATTAAGCTTTATAATTTTCGTTGTTGTGATAGTTTAGGAAGTGCTCTCCAAGGTGTATCCTAGGTTTTCGCGGCTTCCGCCTTTCTTTGTCCGATAAGAAGACACTCGAAAATATTTTTTGTTCCTTTTAGCATCACATGTAACTTACCATATAATCGGACAGTGTTAGAACCGTGACCAGATCCAAGGTTTTGTCGATAATCTCCTTTCAGCTGATTTATTAAAAGCTTCTCATTTCTCTCTGCTTTTTCACAATTTTATATAAAATCTAGGAATCGATTACGCATATTTCCAATTCCCATAAAAATAACCTGCGTCATCACTTCAATTGTTTCTGCAAAAAATAGTGTGTAGATGTATATTGATAGGTACGATCAACGCCTTACATAAATTGAATATATTATAGAACAACGATTGGTTTGTTAACTGCAATTTCAACACGACCTCCTTGAGACCTTCTTTGAAAGATTTCGTGTTGATTTCTTTTAAGTAGTTACTAACTCGCTGTAAACGAGTTTTTACGTCTGCAGCTCCGGGTGTAGTTGTCTCTTTTCACTCTCACTCTCTTCACTGCTATAATCTTGATCATTATTTTCTTTGTTCTCAATCAGAATGCAGCCGATTCCACTTAATTGGGACCATCTGAACTAGGCTATTTGGATCAATTAAGCGGCTGCTTCAATAGTATAATTAATAAGTAGACTAATTACAGTACGTCTCACTGGTGTTGATATCTAGTGGTAACTGAATACAATACAATTGCAACGTAGATTACATGTAATAAGATATGTAAATATGTACCGTATAGTGGCGCACAGTACGTATTGTGATCATAAAGTCTCCACATTAAACGGAATATTATCCCAATGAAGCAATGTAAATTACGGTTAGTTTTCTAGCGATTTAGGCTACGCCGAATATGAAATAGTGCAGTAAAAGTTCACAAAAACTTACAATCACTTTTACTGCCACAAAACGTATTTAAAAAGGATTTTTTCACAAATAAATTTGATTTTCCAATTTAATTTTGATTTCTTAAATTATTTTATATTTTGTCTTTAATCTTTGAATATTTTCATTTTGTTTGGTTTGGTCTTGAAATTTTATTTATTTTATTAATATTTTTATTTGACATTTTTTATTATCTGTATGTTTTCCCTTTGTTAGCCGCAACAACGTCAAATTCATTCTCAATCTCCATAATTAATAAATTAAACAAATAAAATTACTAAATTTATTTTATTCACAAAACTGCGCTTTTTTGTAATATTCAAACAATCTGTTCGAGGCTTTTTTATTATTTTAATTTTGATGCTGATTTCAATGCTGGTTTAATTTATTTTAATATTTAATATATTTTTAGTTATTTTTATATTTTAAACTTACTTTAATTTATTAATTTAAATATTTATATAAAAATTTATGTAATCTGATATATACAATTTAAATGTTTATTAGCAATATCCAGTTTTAATTTAAACGTGAATTCTACCCTTTCATCCCCCTTCTTTAAATTCTTTAATCTTTTCAATATTCCTGATTAAAGACTTCACACTTTTATCTCTCAGCATATAACTGTGATCGTGTATTCTTTTTGTTACCGTGTATGGTATTACCCTAGCTACGCCACTGTACTGTAATAGCCCATAAATTTATTATCCTATTTATGCTTTGAATTTTTATTATATACCATTGATTTTAATTTTAACTTTGATATATTAATAATAAAATTATAAAATAAAATAATCTTTTCAATATTCCTGATTAAAGACTTCCCACTTTTATCTCTCAGCATATAACTGCGATCGTGTATTCGTTTTGTTACCGTGTATGGTCCTTCATATCTATCTTGATCCTTGTTTCGTATTTCTCGTTTGATTAACACTTTGTCTCCAATATCCAACCTCCTTGCAGTTGTTGTTTCCTCATTTTGTCTTTTACTTTCAATTTTCAATGCGATATCGTTCCTGTTGATTCTACTATCATTATACCATTTTGATCTATCAATTTTCCTACCAAAAATAATTTCAGCTGGGCTTACTCCCGTTGTTTTTTGAATGGTTGCGTTGAGTGTATATTCTATATCTGGGATAAGGTCTGCCCAGTCTTTTGTATTTCCGTCTTTCAGCGATGCATTAATAAAATCTCTTATTGTCCGGAATTGTTTTTCGATTATACCATTCGTATTATGATGATATGGACTCGAATACACTATCTCGAACCCTGCATTTTTGCTTATATTCTTTATGCTATTAGCTTCGAATGTTTTCCCGCAATCTACATGTAGTTCTTTGGGTGCCCCAAATTTTAGAATCCAGTTGTTTAACAATATCTTCCCAATTGTCTCTTCATCCTGTTTATTTATAGCTGTTAACGAGATGTATTTGCTGTAATGATCGATTATTGCGCAAATGTATCTTTTCCTGTTAAATGTTTCTTTCATTGGGCCACATATGTCCATATATATTTTCTCGAAGGGTTCGGATGCTTCAAGTACTTTTGGTTTCTCTTTCATCTTTGTAGTTACAACTTTAACTTTTTGACACGATTCGCAATTTGATATTGTCGTTTTTACTTCCTTTATTAGATCTCTCATATCGAAATTGTTTTGTATGTATTTGATAACTTTGTCAACTCCAGCATGGCAAAGTAATAGATGTGTTTTGTTAATCATTTCTCTTCTTTTGCTCTCTGGTATCCATATTCTTTTATCTTTGGTATAAATAATATTATCCTCTATTGTAAACCTTCCACTCGTTTGCGTTCTTATTTTATTTTTAATCTCCTCTATTTCATCACTATTCATTTGCCATTCCTCTCCTTTGTCTTCAGTCATTATATTTAATATTCTGGTTTTCATTCTTCCCATTTTAGGATTATCGTGTTCCATAAGACATTGTACACATGTGCCACACGTTTTCCTCGATAACATGTCTGCGTTAGTATGTAGTGTACCCTTTCTAAATTCCATTTTTATATCAAGGCTACTTAAATAGTTTATCCAGGTCTGGAATTGAGCTGTAATTGGCTTCTTCGTGGTTAGCATAAATGTTATTGCTTTATGATCTGTACGTAGTGTAAATCTTTTCCCATATAAATAGTGATTGAAATGCCGACAAAAATAATATATAGCCAGGAGTTCCTTTCTTGTAATACAATAGCCTCTTTCGTGGTCATTCATCGCATGTGAGCCATAAGCGATAACTTACTCATATCCCATGTCATTCTTCTGTGATAAGACTGCGCCGATTGTATCGAAACTTGCATCCGTATCCAGTATGAATTCTTTCTTAAAATCAGGAAATACCAAAATCGGTGCGGTTATTAATGCCAACTTCATATTCTCAAAAGCCTGCTCACAATTTTCATTCCATATTATTTTGTCGCTATTTTTACCACATATACTCTCTAAAGCTCTTGCCTTCTTTGCGTATTCTTTAATAAATTTTCGATAATAGTTGCAAATACCCAAGAAACTCCTTAAATTTTTCACACATTTCGGCCTTTGAAATGATTGAATAGCTTCAATTTTGCTCTGATCCGTTTGTATGCCGTCTCTATTTATAATATGGCCTAAGAATTTCACTTCGCTTTTCAGTATTTGACATTTTTCAGGATTAATTCTTAGTTTAGCTTCTGCGATTTTCTGCAATACTCTTTCTAGCAGTTTATAGTGTTCTTCCATTGTGTTAGTAAAAATTAATATATCGTCCAGATAAACCATTACCCCGTCTTTCCATAAATTCTTTAATATCTTCGTCATGAGCTCTTGAAAAGTTCCTGGTGCTGCCGCGATGCCAAACGGCATTCGGTTGAAACAGAATTGTCCCTCTTTCGTTGAAAAAGCTGTTTTCTCCTGTGAATCTCTATCCAACTTCACCTGATAGTATGCGTTTCCAAGGTCAATAGAACTAAAATATCTAGTACCATGCAAAGCATCTAGGATCTCGTCAACGTTAGGCATCGGGAACGCTTGTCTTTCAGTAATTTTGTTAAGTTGTCTAAAGTCCAAACAGAGTCTGATATCCTTCTTTTCCTTTTTCCAAACGCACACTAAAGGTGTATTCCAAGGTGAATTACACTTCCTTATAATATTATTATCCTCCAGATTTTTAAAGGCCATGTTTATTTTTTCTTCCAAGTTTATAGGCTGTCTTCTGGGCTTTATCATTATTGATCCGCCATTTGTTTCAATTTTATGTTGAATTAAATCAGTGCATCCAACATCCCACTTGTCAGCCATGAAAACACATTTATTTCTCTTGATAATTTCTACAAGCAATTTATCTTCTTTTACTTTCAACTTCTCTATCGCATGTTGGAATCTTTCTTCATTTGTAATATTCCTCCCAAATTTAGCATCAATTTCACATATACGTTCGTTAGATATCATTTCACCTTCTTGAATCCATCTTAATTCAATACCGAATTGTTTCTGTAATTCTATACCCCCAATAACATCTGGGACAATGTTTTGTACGACGGTAAAGGTCACTATTTTTGTTAGCTTCCCTATCTTTACCTCAATTTGAACTTTTCCTATAGTCTCCAATTTACTGTCATTTGCACACCTTAGCATTTCATCTGTTTTTATTATCTCGACTTTGTCCAATTTATCCAGTACTGCTTTAGACATTACATTAACTCGTGCTCCTGTATCTAACAGACACTCAATTCCGCGCCCCTGAATTTCAAGTGTTATAGTTGGTCTACCTTGCATTTTATGATAAGTCATACGAGGTCCTTTCCATTCGTCTTTCGTAAATATATTTTGTTCCACTTTGTTCTTTATACTATTGGAAATTTCATTAATCCACTCAATCTTATCTTCATTCATATCAAATGACTTTTTTAGGAAACTATATACTTTTTCTCCTGTTCTTTCATCGCTACACATTATTTTGCTGTTTCCATTTCTTTGATCTATACTGCTACTTTTATAAACATTAAAATTAGTCTTATCATCCATATTATTACATAAATCTTTACTAAAAATATTAAAATTATCTACATTATTCAAATTATTTACATTATTATAACCAGCATTTTCATCAAAATCAAAATTACCTAATAAATGGCTCCTATCATCGCCTCCTGTGATGGAGCTTCCTCGTTTGGGTATTGCATTTCGTCGTATTTCTCTTCGGCTTCACTTGAATAATTCAGTTGATAGTTTGCATCCTGATTTCCAATTGCTGCTACCTCTCTTCTGTTATACTGATTGTTCTGTTGAAATCTGCCCCCTTTATTTCGGTGTGCTGCATTATTTCTTCCGTAATGATTCATTTTCGGCTTAAATCTTTCTAGGTTTGTATAGCATTCAGTTTCTTTGTGACCTTGTAGATGACATCTCCTACACTGAATGTTTGGACATTCTCGGCGTACGTGTCCATATAATCCACATCCAAAACACTGAATCCTCCTCTTCATAGTACATTCTCGGCTTAAATGACCTGGTTTTTGACATGTCCAGCATACGACGTTCTTAGTCGCTTCCAATGGTTTTGACATTGGCATCGTATTTGTCTGTGCGGGTCTTTGAACGGCATCTCTGTAGGTTTTGACGGGTTTCATATATGTTATAGGTCGGATGGAGTTAACATGGTTTATAGCTTTATTCACTTTCTCAACTTTTCTAATTGTGCTTTTAATTTCTTCTGACGTATTTAGTTCTTGCATTTCTATTTCCTTTTTAAACTTTTTTCTCTCGAGCCCCATTCATGAGTAGGCACTTTTTAATTTCTTCTTCGTTCCACTCATGTCGCAGTAATCTTTTGGTTAATTTCTCTACTTTTTCGATAAAGCGGTCTGCTGAATCGGATCCTTGTTCATAATTTAGAGCTTCCTTTAAGTCTTCGAATAATGATTTTGGCCTCGAAAATGCTGATCTGAGCTTCTCTTCAAATGTTTTTCCTTCTGCTTTTTCATATTCATCGTATAATGGTTTATCCAACAGAGTGATAACCAGAATCATCTGCATCTTGACAGATGTTTTCGTAATATTAAAAAAATTTTGGCATTCTTTGATGAATTCTTCCAGGTCGTCGTCTCTGTGGAATCTTTCTGGTAGCAACCTGCTAATCAATAGGTTTGTTGGCGTGGTCGCCACGTTAGCCGCAACAACGTCAAATTCATTCTCAATCTCCATAATTAATAAATTAAACAAATAAAATTACTAAATTTATTTTATTCACAAAACTGCGCTTTTTTGTAATATTCAAACAATCTGTTCGAGGCTTTTTTATTATTTTAATTTTGATGCTGATTTCAATGATTTCAATTTATTTTAATATTTAATATATTTTTAGTTATTTTTATATTTTAAACTTACTTTAATTTATTAATTTAAATATTTATATAAAAATTTATGTAATCTGATATATACAATTTAAATGTTTATTAGCAATATCCAGTTTTAACTTAAACGTGAATTCTACCCTTTCACCCTTAACCGTCCATATTTTAAAGGGGGTTTAGTTATTTATTTATATATTTATATATTTATTTATATATATATTAGTTTTAATTGTTATTCTTTTTAAATGCAAGCCTTCATTTTCGTTGCATTCTTACTTCTTTGGTATTCATATTCCACAAATTGTCGGCCATGTTCTCTAAGGTTTCGGGACGTGCCTAAAAAGATTTCTTTTGAAACCTTTTGATATTCCTTCAGAAGGAATGCTATTTTATTTAGAAAATAAACAAGATCCAATTATGAGTATTAAACTCATAAATGTCGATAAACTCTATGCAAAAATTACATCTTTTGGAAGGATAATCATAACGGAACGGATTGAATTATGTATAAATTAATTATTAAATATAAATGATATGGATGATATATATATTTGTAGGTGGTGCCAGGAAGGCAAATATTAGCCTCACCGTGACCCTCGGAGCAAATGCAACTATTCAGTGCAACAATGGTACAGATATACAAATGAATGCTTCATTCAATTTAGGATGACGACGCAAATTTAAATTTTGACATTGTTTTATACATTTAATTTTAATTTTAAAATTTAAAACGATGATGTTCAAATGGCATTCAAAAATGGAAAAGGTCCATCAATAGGGAGGCATATAAAGGAGTTCATTTGGATTGCTGTGAAATATTGCCAGTTTGGTCCCTCCTTTCTATGATAAATATTATATAAATATTATTATTATATAAATGATATTTCACTTTATGCAATGACGTTTTATGATGTTTATCATTATTAATATGATTTTCATAGATCCAATGAAGAGTTTGAAAGGTGGATTCCAGTTATATATCCTTCATACGCCTGATTCCAAGAATTTTTCTGATGAAATTCTTAATGGCACCCTTCTATCTCTTAGATACAATGATGAGAAATACTCCATAAAGAGCTGTACAATAGGAACTCCAAAAAGTTATGCAATTAAGGATACACCAACAGTACAAAGATCAAATGAAAGCCAACTTCCTAACATTCCATGGATACTTTTCCTAATATTGCAAATAATTTTTAAAATATTATGTAATAATTATTGATCAAATCACAGACTAAATTTCTCAATTACAAAATATATTTTTTTTGGGAAATATTTGCATCATTCGATGATTAAATGTGCTCAAATCAATAATCAAATACTTTTATTATTATTATTATTATTATTATTATTATTATTATTATTATTATTATTATTATTATTATTATTATTATTATTATTATTATTATTATTATTATTATTATTATTATTATTATTATTATTATTATATAAAAATATAATTTACTTGTTTGGAGTTTTTGTTGAATTTGGATTTGGAGAAATATTATTTGGATTTATGAATTTAGTCTGAATCAAATTGAAAATTAATGATCCTAGGCCATATCCCGCTACGACTGTTCCTGCTACTAATCCTTTCCGATTGGGAAACCACTAAAATCCATTACTTAAAAACAGTAAATAACAGTTAATTTTTAACTTTCATTGGTGTAGCTAATGCCACAGAATATGTGAGTCAGGTACCCATTCCAAATATCAGTCCATATGTCACTATGACCGCACACAAATTTGCTTTGATTGCGAAATATGTGAGAATCGTTCCCATACTAAGTAGATGAATTTTTATTATTGTTATAGACTTACATCAATCATTAACCTCATTGTCCAACTACCAACAAGACAAGTTATTCGTGCGCCAACCTTTTTCTCCAAGACGCCTCCTAAGGACATTGTGAAGGCCTGGGAGAATACTGCAATGGAAAATATCCAAACCATATGCCCACTGTTGACCCATGTATTATTTGTTCGAGTTTCTTTTTCTTTAAAATAAAATATATTTTGTAATTGAGAAATTTCTCTAAGTTACCTGTGCAAAGTTGTGAGAAATATTCGATAATATGTAAGAAAAAAAATCGCCATTGGTGGAATCGGGAGTAAAAATTAGGGAAATAATATTTTCCTACTTACACACACGCGCAGAATCACAATTCTCAGACAATTCTCTATGCCAACGGCAAAGTCTACTAGGCGTGAGTGGCTCAGTTTCTCAAATTTCCTCACAGAATTTCATTCTTGTATCTTATACGATTTGATTGAATTTTGAATTGCTGAAATACTTTTATGAAATTTATATATTTGTTGCAAATAAAATCTAAAGTAGAAAACTGTAGAATAATTAATCATGGCTGAATTATAATTAGAATTGAGACCATAAAAAGGCTTAATGAAGATTCACAAGTTGCACATTTACTCACATTTTATAACAATTATTATTCGAGAATTAAAACAAAAAAAGTATTATATAATCAACGATTTAAACAAAATTAAATTATTACGTAACTGATAATTAAAACAAGAAAAAATGTCTTTGTTCTACAAAAAATTATTTTACAAATTTTTTCGACCGGGGGGTAGGGAGTATGTGATCCAGTGGAGTCCTGGTCTGGCGGTGCCACTACCATCTACTATATATCAAACAAAATATCTACTATTACGCGCGCGGTGATACTCTGAGTTTATCCGACTACATATTCTGTCCCCATATGGGTATTGCTCACAAAGGTACTGCTAAAAATATTCAAGGCAATAAAATCATTTAACAAAGAAATTCTAAATATTCATTTACTCATAGTAATATTATTATTATTATTATTATTATTATTATTATTATTATTATTATTATTATTATTATTATTATTATTATTATTATTATTATTATTATTATTATTATTATTATATAAAAATATAATTTACTTGTTTGGAGTTTTTGTTGAATTTGGATTTGGAGAAATATTATTTGGATTTATGAATTTAGTCTGAATCAAATTGAAAATTAATGATCCTAGGCCATATCCCGCTACGACTGTTCCTGCTACTAATCCTTTCCGATTGGGAAACCACTAAAATCCATTACTTAAAAACAGTAAATAACAGTTAATTTTTAACTTTCATTGGTGTAGCTAATGCCACAGAATATGTGAGTCAGGTACCCATTCCAAATATCAGTCCATATGTCACTATGACCGCCCACAAATTTGCTTTGATTGCGAAATATGTGAGAATCGTTCCCATACTAAGTAGATGAATTTTTATTATTGTTATAGACTTACATCAATCATTAACCTCATTGTCCAACTACCAACAAGACAAGTTATTCGTGCGCCAACCTTTTTCTCCAAGACGCCTCCTAAGGACATTGTGAAGGCCTGGGAGAATACTGCAATGGAAAATATCCAAACCATATGCCCACTGTTGACCCATGTATTATTTGTTCGAGTTTCTTTTTCTTTAAAATAAAATATATTTTGTAATTGAGAAATTTCTCTAAGTTACCTGTGCAAAGTTGTGAGAAATATTCGATAATATGTAAGAAAAAAAATCGCCATTGGTGGAATCGGGAGTAAAAATTAGGGAAATAATATTTTCCTACTTACACACACGCGCAGAATCACAATTCTCAGACAATTCTCTATGCCAACGGCAAAGTCTACTAGGCGTGAGTGGCTCAGTTTCTCAAATTTCCTCACAGAATTTCATTCTTGTATCTTATACGATTTGATTGAATTTTGAATTGCTGAAATACTTTTATGAAATTTATATATTTGTTGCAAATAAAATCTAAAGTAGAAAACTGTAGAATAATTAATCATGGATGAATTATAATTAGAATTGAGACCATAAAAAGGCTTAATGAAGATTCACAAGTTGCACATTTACTCACATTTTATAACAATTATTATTCGAGAATTAAAACAAAAAAAGTATTATATAATCAACGATTTAAACAAAATTAAATTATTATGTAACCGATAATTAAAACAAGAAAAAATGTCTTTGTTCTACAAAAAATTATTTTACAAATTTTTTCGACCAAGGGTAGGGAGTATGTGATCCAGTGGAGTCCTGGTCTGGCGGTGCCACTACCATCTACTATATATCAAACAAAATATCTACTATTACGCGCGCGGTGATACTCTGAGTTTATCCGACTACATATTCTGTCCCCATATGGGTATTGCTCACAAAGGTACTGCTAAAAATATTCAAGGCAATAAAATCATTTAACAAAGAAATTCTAAATATTCATTTACTCATAGTAATATTATTATTATTATTATTATTATTATTATTATTATTATTATTATTATTATTATTATTATTATTATTAATATTATTATTATTATTATTATTATTATTATTATTATTATTATTATTATTATTATTATTATTATTATTATTACACAGTGTATAACAATACAAGTAAAAAATTGATCACAAAGGTACTTCTACAAATATTCAAGGCAATAAAATTAATAAATTTATCAAATAATTTAACCACATCATCGAAAATAATCATGTTCAAAATAATCATCATCTGCTGGATCATGGAAATCACAAGGATCATCTGCCGAGACATCTTCTGTTGAATCTATAAATATATCGGTGGCACCTGCCCTATAATGGCCATATGCCAAACTTTGGTTTTTATCCACCCAATTTCGCTTCTCATCTCTACAAGTCAAGGCCTTTTTATTATTTTAATACTAAAAAGTTGGTGATTCTTTTATGTTATTCTAAACTGAGGGACTGTATATATTTTATCTTTTAAATAACAATCTAGATACGACTGATATGTTAGTCCAGTATCTTTCATATTAATCCCCTTAGCCTTCATGCTTTTCTCATCACCCATTAAACTGTAACATTTAGGTCTCAAGAACACCCAATCTTTATATAATAACCCTTTATTCCCGTCTTTGCATTTACCATTGACAGAATCAAGGTTCCTCCTATATAAAGGATGATTTGGGTCATAATTCGAAGTTTCTAATAATTGATCCCTAATCATCGCAGGTAAAAGAATGTCAAGACTACAATGTTTAATTTCCAAGAAGAAGGAATCAGTGTCCCCAGCAACAATATTAATTTCGCAGTTGAATTCGTCGCGATATTTTTGCAACTCTTCATACTGCAGCTGGTACATCCTGAGTTTGGATAAATCTAGTACAGTTTGACCAATGTAACTAGGTCTTTTCAAAGACACACAGTCCTTCCTCAATAAAACAGAAATCAGGTCATCATCGATTTTCGTGGATTTTTGAAAAGTCATTTCGAACATAATGTTAATAATGTCTGTGCAGAATTACACAAACGTAAATTAATACGTTTTTTAAGATTTGCAACAGTCTTACCGTTTAATAATTTATAAAACTTTTTGTCTAGTTTATTTGTCGACGCTGCTCGTAACGCCGTATTTGTATTTATATAATTTTTGAAAATTTTATCTTGTTTAAATTTAATTTTGTGTTTTTGATATTTAAACACCTAATTTAATAAAAATTTTCAGAAGCCTCCAATGAAGAACGTAGTTCCTCTTGGGCTGTGTGTAAGCGGCAGCTTCTCAGCCTTCGAACCGGATACACACATATTTTCAGCGGCAACGGAAAGATCATCCAGTTTATCGTGAATTGACGTCGGTATTTCTAAATCCACTTCTATGGTATAACCATAATCAAGCAGATCTAAATCTACCGATGTGCACTCAACAATTATATTATTTAATAAATTATCATCTGTAACCCATTCAAAGTTACTGCATGGTAATGGTTGACTTAAAGCCCAAACATATAAATTATTTATATCTATGTAAAGCAACGCGGTATCTGGGTCTGTTTTTACATAGTGCTTATTTACAAAAGATATAAGAAACCGTTTAAGGATTATAAAGTGAAGATAAGAAAGCAGTTAGGAAATTTTAATTATAGGATAGTGTTAACTTCATGGAAATACTCAATATGTTTATTAATAAGTCAAAAACTCCGATCGAATTGTGTTCCGATCTCGTTTATCAGTTTACATGTAATGGGTGTAATGCCACACACAATGGAGAGACTTCCCGTCATTTCTGTATTCGAGCTCGAGAACATTGTAGACAGAAGGCCTTGACCCATATTAGTGAGCACAATAAGAGCTGTAAGATTAAAATAGGTATGTCTGATTTTAAAATTTTAATAAAAAATTTCGATAAGTATTTGGAACGCGTGATTTGTGAGACGTTAATAAAGTCATTGAATCCAAAAATTAATGTGCAGAATGCAGTGAATACTTGTATTTTAAATGTTTTTAAATAATTTTTTTCTTGTATATTGTATGTATTGATTGTTGTGTTAAATTAATAATTAATAAAAAATTTTTAAATAATTAAATTAAATTTTGAATGTGTTGGGTGGTTAGGGTGGTTGTTGGTATGCTCAGTTTTTCTTTCCCTAAGTACCGTTCATGATTTACGATTGATCTCCCGTACGTATACACATGAAGATGATTCATGTTGGAAATGTATACGCAGGTCGGAATCGGTGGACAGGTGAGCCCCTATGTTAGGACTACTCTCCACAGTTCGGGTTCTTGGGTGCCGATAGAAGGACTTATCCCTTATCATCATTCTCACATCCAAGGAGACGGTGTTTATCTCTCTTCCTTTCGTCATTATAATCATACCTTCTCATTTCTTAGTCAATATACTCAATCACCTTGATGAACATCCTAGTAAGTAGTTAGAACCAGTATCGTCAAAATACATAAACGGTAAGCTAGATTACTAATATGATTCTAGAAATGATGTTAAATCGAAACCCGGAAGATGAAACGAGATGTTGGTGCCGGTTACACATACGATTATTTCAGATCCAGTGACGGACATTTCCTCATTACTCTTTAAAGTTATCATACCGCTTTAATATTATTTCACACTAAAAGATTCGAATTAGAGAAAACATAAAAATCAAAGCAAACAGTTGAAGCATACTAACGACCCTTAAAATGCAAATACCATTACAAATATATTGATTTACACAAATTAAAACACCTAGTTAAATTGTTTAATATAAAAACAAATCAGTTTCACGAGTGTCTCAGCAAATTTGAATCATTTCCGCGCATGATATATACAAGAATCCTTGGTGAATTACATCTATTTGACACATGAAGAGGTTTTTATCATCCCCCCCCCCCCTCAGACAGCAGTGCGTCTATGTAAACTTGCAGCCAGGGGTCGTCGGTGGTACTGTAATTGTTGAAGAAATCACTCTGAAGGTATCAGGGAGTGCCTTTAATTGAGGAGTAGTATTGATTTTTGCAATGGTCGGCTGAGCCGCAAACAACGTTGCTTCTAGGGTCTCCATTTTTTCCCTCCGCTTCGCAGTTCGTTCGGCTCTCAACGGCCGCTTCCGCTTCTTCGGGATTGTGTTTGCTACTTTCTCAGCGTTGGAAGAAAAAATGTTGCTAGTAGGTTTAAGAAGAATAGGTACAGCGGAAGTTGGTTCCTTTGTTACTTTGTCTGGGTCCATGTCCAGAGCAACTTGCTGGTTCGGGTACTTTGAATTCTTCCATTCGATGATGAATAGGAAAGATATTTGATATATCTTTAATCGGGTATTCTCTCACCCGTTTCTGCAACTCCGACTCTGTATAGATTTTGTGGAGGGCTTCCGATTGGGCCTTAATTGTCAGACGCTGACAATGACTTTCCTCCAAAAGACTGTCGCGGCAGTGCTTCAATCTAAGGACCTTCATCCTCTCCTCTTTCATTTGTAGCGGGGAGAACCACGCGTGTTCAAACGTTTCAATACGTTTTTTAAGGACCCCTATATGCTCTTCGAGTTTCTTAATATCCATATTCTTTTCTGAGCAGGAGTAACAAGGCTTTAGACTACGAATGGGTACGTTTGGCTCCGACATAACTGAAAGAAGGAATGAATTATAACATGACGGTATACCTAGTTAAGCAAGGATCAGGTATGCTCGTTCGTTGATTAATAAAAATTTGGAAAAACCACAAGCGCTCAAATGGAGAATTTATTAGCATATTTTGGTCATACATTCAACGCGTAAAACATTTTATTGAATAGGATACACATTGGGAAGGATTTGATAAACCTTCAACTTAAAGTGATAATTAATGACCTTATGGTTAGATTGTAGGTTAACTATCATAATTTGTTCAAGAACAAAACATTAACAAGTACTCCGGTCTCTCTTATTAATTATGTTAATTTAGAGAAATGTCGTGTGATAGTTCGTTTGCCCTAATCATGTCATAGGGTTGAGTTACGTTAGTATTCAATAAAATAACGACCACTTTAATTATATATGTCCCTTCTCAACTGGATAAATTATATTATTACTTCATTATTCCTAAATTGATTCCTAAACGTCTACTTGTATATTAAATTTTAATTTAATGACTTTTAATTGACATTTGTTTATTTATCTATTTGTCGATCACTAATATAGACGGAAATAGAGTTTTATCTTTGTTATAATTATCGTCGAATTTATGTTAATAGGGTATTGTAATGTTGATTTTAGTCATCGTGCTGGTCTTTGATTTGATCATGAAAGTCCCGAGAAAATTTGCTAGGGATGAACTACATCCTGGAAGGCGCGTATTGATGAAGACTATTTGTGATAATACAATTAACGTTTCATATGAATGATTTCCCTCTATGTTTATACGATATGTAAACAAATTTTTATAATTCGAAGTTTACAGATGACTATTCTAATTGATAGGTGGAATTGTTTACCTCATTTTCATGATCACCCGTGCCATCAAGAGAATTAATGCCGACTGAAATTTTTCGAAACGACAATGACTTTCTAATGTCTATCCAAACCATGATCTTTCATAGAAAAATGGAATAATCTATTGTAATAGAAGGCTATCAACTAGTTTCACACGGGCATGATACGACGAATATGGAATTTTTATTTTCGCTCAAAAATTATGATGAAGACTACTCTGGGAAGGAATTACGATCAATAAATGGTGTTTGGTTAGAGACATTCTATCATTGAATGACATGATCTTAAATCTTCGCTTTTCATGAACATGATGTTTTAGAATTTCTGTCGTTCCGAAAATAGTGTGAAATCTATGGTTTGACACTTAAAATCGTGTTATTAGTTATCTTGACCTGTGCTTGCACCTCGAAGACGATACGCTAAATTTCCCTTCGTTACACTCAAAATCTGTCGAGTCGTTCTTTGTCTTACCACCTTTCATGGTCCACCCGAAAACCACCGGTACAAGTACCGACTATTTTCGGAATACCATGCCAGACGGTTTGACAAATTATTTAACAAATTTTATAATAATTCATAAAATAGAAAAAATGACAAATTATTATATGTATAAATTCTTACCAGCGACCACACTCTCTGATTCTGCCCATGATGCTCATCGTCAGGATTTTCATTGCTAATGTTATAGTCTCTATTTTGATCCATATGTCTATCGTAGAACATTTCGTTGATGTAATTCCTCTGATTTCTGATTATTACTGTCAATGACATCCCACATCTCTTTGGAAATTAGATAATACATTTTCTATTCATCATAAGTTCCTGGACGACCTCAGAGCTCATGTGCAGATATTCAGACAGTATTGTCGCCGGCATTCCGTGAAGATAAAAGGGAAGATTATTTAAATAATAATAATATTTTAATCATATCATTACAAAGATCATCATACCATAAAATTATTCTTAAGCAAAATCAAATCATAATTCATAATTACTTTTGGTTTGGTTTTATTCACGCAATATATTTAAATGAATACTCTCAGAATGAAGCTGAATCGATATCGTTTGCTGGAGTTCTGAAATTTTTAGTCCCTGTTTTAATATTTAGAATTTTCTGATTACTTTGCCAATGTAAGTTTTCGAATAGTTGAGTCAATCTGTTATGATTTTTTTTGAAGTTAAGTTATGATTTTATAATACAACTTTTACCTGTTATGATTTTTTAGAAATTAATATTTTTCGTCCAATCAGGACTTAGTTAGTTTGTATTTTTGCTATTTTTCCTTATTTTGGGGTTTTATTTGTTTTTTCTTAAATTATTTATTTGTTTTTTTTAATTATCTTATTTAATTCTTATTTTTTCGCATTTTTGGTGAATTTCTGATAATAATTCTGCATGTGTTTTGTTATTTTTGCTTCTTTTTTGTTTTTTATTTTATGTTTTTATGCTGAATTTTACTTGTATTTTGGTTCTCGGTCGTTATTTCGTTATATTATTTAATTATTTTCTTTTATTTGTTTATAGGTTTATTTGATTTGTAGTCTGTTGGTCATTATTCGATTTTTTATTTAGGTTTCTTGTTTTTTTTAATCTATTGTTTTATTATTTAATTTTCTTACTCGATTTTGCCCGATTTTTCTTAATGGGATATTTAATTTTAGTTTATTTGAAAAAANCATTTGTAGCGGGAGAACCACGCGTGTTCAAACGTTTCAATACGTTTTTTAAGGACCCCTATATGCTCTTCGAGTTTCTTAATATCCATATTCTTTTCTGAGCAGGAGTAACAAGGCTTTAGACTACGAATGGGTACGTTTGGCTCCGACATAACTGAAAGAAGGAATGAATTATAACATGACGGTATACCTAGTTAAGCAAGGATCAGGTATGCTCGTTCGTTGATTAATAAAAATTTGGAAAAACCACAAGCGCTCAAATGGAGAATTTATTAGCATATTTTGGTCATACATTCAACGCGTAAAACATTTTATTGAATAGGATACACATTGGGAAGGATTTGATAAACCTTCAACTTAAAGTGATAATTAATGACCTTATGGTTAGATTGTAGGTTAACTATCATAATTTGTTCAAGAACAAAACATTAACAAGTACTCCGGTCTCTCTTATTAATTATGTTAATTTAGAGAAATGTCGTGTGATAGTTCGTTTGCCCTAATCATGTCATAGGGTTGAGTTACGTTAGTATTCAATAAAATAACGACCACTTTAATTATATATGTCCCTTCTCAACTGGATAAATTATATTATTACTTCATTATTCCTAAATTGATTCCTAAACGTCTACTTGTATATTAAATTTTAATTTAATGACTTTTAATTGACATTTGTTTATTTATCTATTTGTCGATCACTAATATAGACGGAAATAGAGTTTTATCTTTGTTATAATTATCGTCGAATTTATGTTAATAGGGTATTGTAATGTTGATTTTAGTCATCGTGCTGGTCTTTGATTTGATCATGAAAGTCCCGAGAAAATTTGCTAGGGATGAACTACATCCTGGAAGGCGCGTATTGATGAAGACTATTTGTGATAATACAATTAACGTTTCATATGAATGATTTCCCTCTATGTTTATACGATATGTAAACAAATTTTTATAATTCGAAGTTTACAGATGACTATTCTAATTGATAGGTGGAATTGTTTACCTCATTTTCATGATCACCCGTGCCATCAAGAGAATTAATGCCGACTGAAATTTTTCGAAACGACAATGACTTTCTAATGTCTATCCAAACCATGATCTTTCATAGAAAAATGGAATAATCTATTGTAATAGAAGGCTATCAACTAGTTTCACACGGGCATGATACGACGAATATGGAATTTTTATTTTCGCTCAAAAATTATGATGAAGACTACTCTGGGAAGGAATTACGATCAATAAATGGTGTTTGGTTAGAGACATTCTATCATTGAATGACATGATCTTAAATCTTCGCTTTTCATGAACATGATGTTTTAGAATTTCTGTCGTTCCGAAAATAGTGTGAAATCTATGGTTTGACACTTAAAATCGTGTTATTAGTTATCTTGACCTGTGCTTGCACCTCGAAGACGATACGCTAAATTTCCCTTCGTTACACTCAAAATCTGTCGAGTCGTTCTTTGTCTTACCACCTTTCATGGTCCACCCGAAAACCACCGGTACAAGTACCGACTATTTTCGGAATACCATGCCAGACGGTTTGACAAATTATTTAACAAATTTTATAATAATTCATAAAATAGAAAAAATGACAAATTATTATATGTATAAATTCTTACCAGCGACCACACTCTCTGATTCTGCCCATGATGCTCATCGTCAGGATTTTCATTGCTAATGTTATAGTCTCTATTTTGATCCATATGTCTATCGTAGAACATTTCGTTGATGTAATTCCTCTGATTTCTGATTATTACTGTCAATGACATCCCACATCTCTTTGGAAATTAGATAATACATTTTCTATTCATCATAAGTTCCTGGACGACCTCAGAGCTCATGTGCAGATATTCAGACAGTATTGTCGCCGGCATTCCGTGAAGATAAAAGGGAAGATTATTTAAATAATAATAATATTTTAATCATATCATTACAAAGATCATCATACCATAAAATTATTCTTAAGCAAAATCAAATCATAATTCATAATTACTTTTGGTTTGGTTTTATTCACGCAATATATTTAAATGAATACTCTCAGAATGAAGCTGAATCGATATCGTTTGCTGGAGTTCTGAAATTTTTAGTCCCTGTTTTAATATTTAGAATTTTCTGATTACTTTGCCAATGTAAGTTTTCGAATAGTTGAGTCAATCTGTTATGATTTTTTTGAAGTTAAGTTATGATTTTATAATACAACTTTTACCTGTTATGATTTTTTAGAAATTAATATTTTTCGTCCAATCAGGACTTAGTTAGTTTGTATTTTTGCTATTTTTCCTTATTTTGGGGTTTTATTTGTTTTTTCTTAAATTATTTATTTGTTTTTTTTAATTATCTTATTTAATTCTTATTTTTTCGCATTTTTGGTGAATTTCTGATAATAATTCTGCATGTGTTTTGTTATTTTTGCTTCTTTTTTGTTTTTTATTTTATGTTTTTATGCTGAATTTTACTTGTATTTTGGTTCTCGGTCGTTATTTCGTTATATTATTTAATTATTTTCTTTATTTGTTTATAGGTTTATTTGATTTGTAGTCTGTTGGTCATTATTCGATTTTTTATTTAGGTTTCTTGTTTTTTTTAATCTATTGTTTTATTATTTAATTTTCTTACTCGATTTTGCCCGATTTTTCTTAATGGGATATTTAATTTTAGTTTATTTGAAAAAAATACTTAGTTTTTTTAAACTATTCGTCTCCATTTTCTAATAATTACAGCTTCATTCTGATTCTAATGACTTTGAGAACATCAAAAGTTTAAAATTTTTAAAATAATATATTAATTTAATTATAATTTTAAAAAATAATTAAATGTTTTTATCAAATAAAAAAGTTTTTATATAAATAATAAATTTGTTTAAAATCCTTAATTTACATAGTTATTATATCCCATCTGATGATGACAGGAAAACTGTCAAAATATATCATGAAAAGAATGTTTGATTGGTGTTATCTTTATAATTAAATCATTGCCATGTATGTTTAATTATTTATTATATGATTATATATATTTCTAGATTAAAAATAACTTTCCTTAATTTTTATCTTTTAAGATATTTAATAATTGTGGGAAGAAAGTGAAATAATATTCTCCCTTTCCCATTTGATCTTCTATTGTTAAATCTCTAAACTCATTAATTTTATTATTATACTTGGTATCAAGGTCGGTATCAATTGTTGATTTTTTTTGGGTTTGTTTGGTTAGTCACAAATAAGTGACTTTATAATTTTTTATTTTTTCGGAAGGTTCATGTAAGTAAATTTGTAATTTAGTCAAATATGAAATTGTTGTAAAAAAATATATAAAATATGAAATTATATAGAGACACTTTTAGTAGTAGTGTTTTGCCGTTGAAAGAGTTATAATTTTTTTAGGGAAAATGGGCAAAATGGAGCGGTGGTCCCGCGCAATGGAGGAAGACAAAATTAAAAAATTAAATATATATATAGATATATATATATGCCAGCGGCAAAATAATTGCATGTCAAGGACATCAAAATTTCGAATTATATAAATAATAAAGTAGACTATTTATATCATGACCTGCAGGGACAGGTACAGAAAATGCACAGAGAGGTGATTCTGAATAAGTGTAAATGGAATTGAGAGATAATTAGAAATAAATTGGCAATATCTGTCGTAATTCCTGAATTAGTAACTCTAATGTTAATGAAAGAAGATATGTTTGGACGAATTATGGGCAAATCCATTAACAGTTATCAGTGTAGACCAGTAGAGGTACAACTGGGTCGGTCCAATCAATGTACATTAGAATTACCAATATCTTATCAAGGAAAATTGAGGTTCGTCATGACTATAACAGGAAAACTATTAGAGGAAAAGGAGAAACCTCAAACAGCAATTTGTAATCACGTAATATCACCCTTATACAAGATGAACAATGTGTAAATTTCGTTACCAAATAGAAAACCAATAAGACAAAAGGTCGAAACTCTCGAAGCAGCTAAATTGAAGGAAAATACAGAGTTCAAATTAAATAATGAATTATCTCTAGGAAGGTTATACACACCTGATGATATGGAAGAGAAAGACGGACATTGTTATTTCCACAAATCCGTAAGAGAAGTATAAAAGAAATTATCAGAACCATATACCAGGCCAACGAGATGCAGCCAGATTATAATCTGTTATTCCACCAGCACATTACAAAGAAGCGGCGAAAACGTGATGATCAAGATTTGGGGGCGATTTACCAGTTTTGGTATCTTCATCGCAGAATGTTCTGGAATATATTCGATATTTGTGATCCTGAAGTTAATTATCACTCAGTTATTATCAATAACTGAGTGATAATTAAAATTGGTGCCTAGTCATGGAATTAGGATTATGTCTTATGTGTGCAGAGTTTATGGTTTTTAAGCATCACAGATAAGAGATAAAGCAGATCAAACATAAAAGCTTCGAGAAACATGAAGTTTTGGGAATCGAAATGAAGGAGAACCTGAGTTATCAGGACGATAACAATTCAAGAGGAGGAGGTAATGTAGGTTAAATGAGTCAATCAGATAAAGTCTGTCGTTCATCCACACACAAACTTCGAAATTTCTCAAAAACGTAGCAAGCTTGTTCGCGCTTCCATTAAATGGTTCGCCTCTAAATTTCTCCTTTACTCGCCAGTTCTACCTTTTTTGCTGGTAGATTCACTATCGTATTTTGATCGGCCATTCTCGTAAACTTTTGTTTTTAATTAAAGTTTCGGTTGATGCCAGTAAGCTATCTAATAGACCTTGTTTGTTTTCTTTATTTATGGCTCTTGACTAGCTTCTTAATTCTCTTCGAGTAGGATGTTCTTAATCACTTGGAATGCTACTTATTTGATCACCTGATTCGTACGAGTGACTTATCCTTTCTCTGGTTAAATAAATTGATCTGCCTCTTTCTGAACGGGTTCCGGACTGCCTATAGAGGTACTTATATCAAAGAGAAACATTTAAATAGTGTTTCCTCGGATTAGAGTAATTACACTAATACATTTATGGGTAGTTATTAATAATTTTCTAATAGATTCGAAACAATGATTATCAAAGTTTAATAAATAAAATTTAAGAGCAGAAATTCAACGACTATTATTATAATGGAAGTCCTAGTACATATTGCAAAAACAAAACATTAATTGATCAATTGCCGAGTTTAGCCGCTGCCAAGAGCTCATCCAAGTCGAGAAGATTCTCTGTCATGTTTATCTTCGATGAGGTCCATTTCTGGCAGGATTTCCGGAGAATGCTCAAGGCTGCTGCCTCCTTTGTCGTTGTCTGGAGTTCCTCACCGACCTCTCCAGTTGCTTTCGGTACAGGTGAATTGGCTGGGCATTTGTGGCACTGAAATCGATGACGGGTGGCAAAATCCATCCACTGGAAGACGGATCACGCGATGGGTGAATTTACTAGTAAGAACACTGTAACGCTCTCTTCTCTAAGTGGGACTCCCCACCTCAGCAAGGAACATTGGAACGGTTGGAAATGTCCCTATGCTACATATTAAAATATAAGAATACAATCAAAGATTAGTGGGCCAGCATCATAAATAATACAAAAATACCTAAATAACATAAAACTATCAAAGAGGGAGAATGATTTCTTGCTTCAATAAGATTTAATCCCAATAGTGCCTCTGATCATGATCATAATAATAATACTAAATTTACTATACTTATTAATTTAGATTATTTATTAATCAAAAATAAAAAAGAAATATATTTAAACATAACAATAAGTAACAATTGAAATTCTTCAATCAACTGATATTGTTGATAGATATTAAAATTCAAGAAAAAAATATTTTCAATTTTGAATTTCAGCTACGTTTGATTTTTTTAACTGCATCAGCTCCAAAACAGCTTCCTTATAATTATCCCAAACTTCATTGCTCTCTTTTTCATTGTAAATATTCTCAATGGCATTTTTTAATTTACTTTCAATTTCTTTATGATCTTTAAAATTTTCGAAATCAATCTATTTTCGATGTAAAAAGGATCATTCATTAGTTAAATTGAAATTACATTTAACTTTTTGCAATACAATTTGGCATTTTCTTTGTATTTACTTTTTTCCCATTTGTAATTTACCCAATCACTGTCACAATCCTCCAGTTCCCATTTTTCAAATTTCTAAAAAAATTTAATGTAAACACCAAATTACAGTTAATTTGCAAACCTTGGATTCATTTGTTAATGCCGTAAGAACATAAATTAGATAATCGTAATTTTGATGACGTGCTGGACATCTATCGCCAACTATTGTAACTGTATCTGTTTCTTTGTCGAAGCGTTTTTCACCAATTAACTTTTGGAATTTATGACGTTCACGTTCATTCAATTGTAAATGTTTCAACTCAAACTAATAATGTTATAAATAATAAAATATTTAAAAATTTATCCCCTCAATAGCTTAAAATAAACCAAAGATTAAACAATATTTATTATGATATTTAATTAATAAAATCAATTGCATATTGAAGATTTATTATCAACAATTTCTTTTATGAAAGAATTTTTATTTATTGATACATTTAAAGAAGTCTTGATATAATATTTAGTCTACTACGGTATAATACTGATTAAATGGTTTGTGTTTGATTAAGTTTATTGTTATATAAATTTTTGTATTTTTTTAGCGTGGTATTTTTTTACATGATCCGTAAGTATAGTTTAGTTCAGCCATGGCCAACCGGTGGCTCGCGAAGCGTTTTGATGTGGCCCGGACACAATTTTAAACATCAAATCAATAATTGTCTTTTTTAGAATTCATATTCGAATTAAGCATGTTTTTAATTTAAAAAATTGATTCTAAGTTTACTTGAATCGTAAAAACGAGTTATTTTTTTTTATTTAAATGAATTTATTGTGGCCCGTGATAGTATTTCTCCGAAAATTTGACCCTTCGATTGATTTGGGTTGGCCACCACTGTTTTAGTTAAAACATTGATCAACAAAGTCTATGCCAGTCAAAAAAAATCAGGTTGAAAGAATATTTGTAGGAAGTGAACCGTAGAAACAGATTCAGTAAATACAAGGAACCAATTACAAGATAATTAGAGAAGTTACTGTTTCAAGTACAAATTTTTCTTAATTTACGATGTATTGTACTTGATTTATAGTAAACTAGTAAAACGAGGCAAACCATCTTTTTTGATTTGCAATCTGCGACAGTTCCCTTTTATTTATCCGAATGTTTCCACCAAAGTTGTTTTTTCTCGAATAGTTTTGATATTTTTTTACTTGTAAAAAAATTGTTTGTAGTAAGATTTCTACCAACACCAGTTCGATCAAATTCATCACTACTAATTCACCAAGAGGTATCGATGATGGCCTTACTTTATGACGTATATATATATATATATATATATATATAGGCCCGGCGTGAGGCGGGTACGATGCGTGATTTTCACGCAGGCGCCACGGCGGAAAAATACAAAAGGCGGCAAAATTGTACAGAAATTTGTTATTTTCATAAGATTTTTATGTTTTTATAATAAATATGAATTAAATTAAAAGTAATAAAGTTATATTGTTTTGTTATGTATGCATTTATCGTTTTTTTACTCTTATTATGGAATGCGAAGGCGGTAATATGCAATTTTCACACATCATCTGAAACTCTAGCGCCGGTGCTATATATATATATATATATATATAATAAGCTTTTGTCGGAAAATCAGTATGATTGCGATTTTAGTTTTACTCCACAACTTGTTCTAGTTAAACTGAATGAATGACCTACCTAAGTCAAGAAACTGAATAAAAAATCGAGGCCATGAAAAAGAATCAAAAGGGAATTATTCGCGAACAGTACCAAATAATCACCGAGCACCGTCCCGGAATACACACACTATTTCCAGCACTGGCCGCCATTCTAACTTGTGTGCCGATAGCTCCTTCAGTAGTTAAGAAGCCAACTAAACCACAACCTGGCTAATTCGAAAGAAAACAAAATCAAAAATAGGAAAGCGGATAGAGCAGCTAACTTTAAATCATGGTATTTTTCTTTTATCTTTATAAAGGTTGCTATGGACATTAATAAGATGTTTGTTTTATAAAACAATTCATTTTAACTTAAACCTAAAAATGCCGTTTTATTTATAATTAATTTAATTTAAATTAATTAAAAGTAACAAAGTGAATAAAATATGGATCAGAGAAATTAGTTTATCATTTGAAGCCAAGTATAATTAAACAATAAATTAAACGCGACTTGTTATGAATAATATGAATAATTTTAATGAATTCTAGCAACATCATCGTAAATGTTTTTACAAAGGCCATCGAGTATATAAATCTCGTATATTTCGTACTTTTTAAAATGTCATTTGCTTTAAAGGAAATTTCTGAACATAGAAACCTGAGATAATAATCAAAAGCGAAAGGCTAAAGGGTATGATGATGAGCGGACAGAAGGAAAATAGGGCGCAATATCATGAACCAGGAGGCGCGTCATATCATCATCACCCGCTAAATAGCCACACCAACGTCGCTTGCGACGGGAGTTTAGTGGTTAAATAAAAGATTTATGTGCAGTTACGAGGGGAATGTAGATGTAATGAAAGCAAAGACGCACACGAATACGAACATTTTCCCAATTTGTAACCCACCAGTATATTAAAATCTATATTAAACTAATCATATTATATTAAATTAAAGTAATTATACTTATGACCAATAGTTGCATCAATATTAATAATTACCAAGGCTCAGTTTAAAGTTTTAGAAAAAACAAGAGAATTTAAAATTGAAATTATTAAATAAATGTTGGAAAGACTTGAATTTAATTGCATCTAATGACGAGACGATTTATGTGAAAAGTTAATGAGTTTTTTTGTTTGATTTCAACTTTTATAAAATTTAAAAATCGGAATTTAGTTAACAAAATTTTATAATTTTAAAAAATTATTGAATTAGTTTGTTTGAAAAAAGCAATTTAAATTAATAGTTTGAATATATATTTAAATCAATACCATTATTTAGTGCAGTGTTGTCCAAACTTTTTTGAGCCACGGCACACTTAGCTGAATTAAAAATTTTCGCGGCACACCTAAATTTTTTTTGCTTTATTTGCAATTTTTTATTGCACTTTTACTAATCATTTAATAAGAAATGAAAAACTTATAAAATAAAAAATATTTAAGGTTTTAAATAAACATAATTAAGCTGCTTACGTGTTTTAGATAGTCAATATTTCTAGTAAGAAATATAAATATAATTGTAAACAAATAAATTTCGTACTTAATTGACTGATTAACATTTAAATTTGAAATAACTGTTAAAATATCCACAATTTGAATTTCCTTTTATTAAGTTGTTTGGAAAAACAAGGTTTTTTTGACTTTTTTAAAAAAAATTTCACGGCACAGTTTGGACAACACTGATTTAGTGATTGTTTTAATCAATTTGAAAGTTATACTTTGTTGGTTCCAATACTCAATAGACGGATTTGTGAAGGTCTATTTCAATTATTGTTTTGTAATTTTAATGAATACACCTAAGTCTTTTTTTACACGGTGGATAGGTACCGTGTAAAAAAACCGTGTAAATTTAAATAAATCGTGTAAAAAAACCGTGTTAAAAATAATGTAAAAAAATTACTAACAAAGAAAAAAAAAGCATTTTCGTAGATTAGATCCAATAACAGCAGAATTAAGAAATTCTTTTTATTTAATAACAATAGTTTAGAAAAATAAGCATATTCAATGTATATATGTATAGACATTACGAAAAAATAAATTTATAATTAACAATTTAACAAAAAATAATCTTTTAATCACTGTCAGTGTATGAAGAAATACGTATGCGTTTTCTTGAGACTGGTTTAAAATTGATTTCACTTTCAGATTCCTCGCTCGAAATATTAGGTTCTGTATTTTCATACAGAAGCTGTGAAGTCAATGAAGTGCACGAGTCACGAGAATTTTTTGCTGTTGACGTATTGTTCGGTACGCTCTTGTTTATGTCTTTCAATAATTCTTTATAACGAGCCATACAGAATTTCATATCTTTTTGGAATTTCAAACCTCGCTCAAAATTGGGATCGTTTTCAATAAAAATATTTTCCAAAACCGTGTAAATTTAAATAAATCGTGTAAATAAAAATAAATCGTGTAAAAAAACCGTGTTAAAGTAAGACCGTGTAAAAAGAGACTCTGGTGTATACAATTATACATTATACAAATTGTACAATGTGTAAAAGATTAATCAGTTATTACTAAATTACTTTACAATTCTTTGACTATCTAAATTAGTAGTCAGTAAATTCAAATTTAACTTCATTTCTTATATAATAATATACATTTTTCACTAATAAAGGTATATCTTTAATTTATAAGGCTCTAATTTATTTTATATAACGATATACACTTCGTTCTTCATGGATTTCCACAGTCCACCATCTATTCACTCCTTACAAAGTTGATAGTTACTCAAAATATATACCGCCAATCAGGCTCTGTAGGACATAATAAAAAACTGTAAAATTTTCCACGTGGTAGAATCTGCCGGTTGTTGGAGAATTGCAAAGGTGTTTCCCTACGTCATGAAGCCCAGAAGTATGGGGTTTCAAAAAAGACGATGCGTAACGTCTTCTAAGAGTGGCCATAAATGTAGCATGCGTAACAGGCTCCAAAAAATACAGATGAACAGTTACGTGTCACAAAACTTCGTGCTGGAAAATTACTGACCATTTCTTTGCTTCTGACATTTCTAATACTATTCCCGTGTTAAATATTGTAAGCAGAAGAAATTTCCAGAGCAATTGATGTTGTGGCTGTGCGTTTCTGAGGATGCCATTAGCAAACCAGTTGTTCTCCAACTACCGAACTCCGTCAATGAGAATTTTTTAGGAACACTGCATTGGCACGTTTTTTATATCCGCGCATTATGAAAATGATGATATTTTATTTTGACTAAACCTTGCGTCGGCTCATTACGCTAATACCGCCACAGAGCTGTTTCGCACTGAACACTCAATTCGTCGAAAAATCTTGCAATCGCCCAAATTTTCCTCAGTGCCGCTTCATAGAAAATGTTCTGGGTCACTTCAAAGCAAAATTGAATGACAAAGGCTAGGAGGCAACTTCGATCCTAGCCTGACACAAAAAATTGAAAAGGGCCAAAGGTCCTCTATTAGAATTTAGGAATAAGTGGGCATAATAATGAGATGTTTAAACGTAAACATACAATCTAAAGATGACCAATATGTACTTGGAATAGTTCCTGTAATACAAGTATATTTTTATTAATTTTTTACGTGAATTAAGAGTTAAATTAAAATGAAAAATAGAATCAATAAAACATAATGAATGACAAATAGTAAATTAAAATAACCAAGCAACTCAAAAAAATAAATAGAAAATCAATTCCAAGCTACGTAGAAACAAAACAGAAATCCAGAATATCCAAATTACTCAGAAGCTAAAGAGAAAAAAAAATTACCAAAATTAACGAGAAAATAAATTAGAGTATCCAAAGAGGGAAATAACAGAAAATTGAGAAATTTTGTTAAGATCATTCAGGAATACCTTTAAGGTTAATACTTTTGTGGTTAATAAGAAGTTTGAAGTTAATCGTGTTTTTTATATATATTTTTTATTCAATATCTATTTTAATTACTATATTTGTATTATATCAGACATACAAACACCCCAGCTATCTCGAAACATCATTTTTAAAAGGGACTCCGCTGGGTTCTAACAAACTCTCTTATAAAAAGTGTTTATCAAAACAAAATATACAAACACATATAGAACACACTATATATATATATATATATATATATATATATATATATATATATATATATATATATATATATATATATATATATATATATATATAGCTTGTTCTACAGACACTGTAAAGGAATTAGTGTCATCAAGACTAAATGAATTTGGCATAAATCATGAGAGATTTAGTTGTTTCAACCGACGAATATTGATTTCTACAGATTCTCAGTGATGTATTAATCATGCGATATATTTAGCAGCTCTCGATACTTTTTACAAAGAAAATGTTCCTGTAGAACAACAAGTAGATGAAAAAGATTTAAAATCTAATAATGACACCTCACAACTCGAATTTTATTCGACATCTACAGACAATTTATTTCGACGCAATAAGTGAAAATCGGAGAATTGTTAAATTTTTAAAAAATTACTCTGTTTGTAATGAAATTTTGTTTAAATATGTCAAACAAAAACACAAGCCACTTCGTCTTCCATTAGGTGTGAAGACCGAATGGAACAGTCTATCGATGATGCTAACTCATTTCGTTTTCTTAATTGAACTTATAAATCAAGCATTGTGTGAGTTAGGTACAAATCATTTCCCGTTACATTATATTCAATTGAAAACTGAATTGTTAATATTTATGACTAAAAATAATCTAGAGAAATGACAGAGAAAATACAAGAAAAAAATCAATTAAATAAAAAGAATAAATATTCGCTAAAAGGAAATATTATATACGCAAATCAAAACATGGACAACAATCAGATATCACATTGAATTCAAAAAAAATATTTAAATTAGTGTCGAATACCCGAAAAAATGAAAGCTTAAAAATAAAACATGTAGATCCGTCAAATATACATAGCATAGAAAACGCACAAAGATATTTAAATTTAATAAAAACACCGAATAAAACAAAAATAATAAATAAACCAAAATTATTGAACTGGCGCGCAAGGATTTGCACATGGAACACATTTTAATGCAGTAAAAACACGAAAAATAATCGCCAAGACAGGTATAAAAGGCGATTGTTCAATTAATCGAGGAAATAGAAAAACGAGAAAAAATAAATAGAAAAACAAACAATTAAAAAAAATAAAATCCACCAATCAGATTGATTGGAATTTAAATGGAAAAATTAAGAAATAAATTGATCGAAAAGCGTAGGCGTAACCAACACTGATTGGTTGAACAGAAAATACTATATAAGCAGACGTCTCGGCAGATCACTTACCACTTTAGATCTTAAACTAGGGTTTTCGGCACTTATGCATTTTAATCCCCCCATTTATTATTTAATTAAATAATTATTGGGCCAGTAGGAATGTGTATAAAAAATATGGAAATTTTATGATTAAACCTTTCCTTTTCCAGTTTTAAAGATAAGAGTTGTAAACTGTGAAAAAGAACGATGACATTAAGAGATCAATTCAATAGAAAATTAAAATGATTAATTTAGACAATAAAAAATGTTTTTTATAAAATAATAAATTAATAATTAGAAATAATAATTAACAGATAATAGAAAATAAATAGAAAACCTGCAGAAAATTAATTAGAAAAATAAAATAAAATAAATACGATAGTAAAACATTAAAAAATCAAGAAAATAACAATAAAAACTAATTAAAACAGAAAAATTAAATAAAACACACTACCGCTTAATCCTGATTGGATGAAAGCGCATTAAAATCAGTATATATACTGACGTTCGGAATTGATGTTAATTTTATTTTTCTGTTTACGGGTAAAAATTTAAATTTGATTTATGTACGGTTAATGTTATTTTCTGTTTACAGAATGTCATTATTATTACTTTCACGGAAATCATTTCAGTTTGCAAGCTTCTAGGAAATCATCTATCCATTTTGTTCCAGTTATAGCCGACGATCCACATAGCCAGTTTGTAACTATAGATAACAATGTAAATTTATTTTTATTTTGTTAGTCTTATTATGTATAAGTGTCATTTATCTTTATATTATTTTGTTATGGGAATTATTAAAATTTCATAAAAACTGATTTTGGTTTTCTCTTCCTCTAGAATTAATAAATAATAATAATTAAAAACACCAAAAGTTGTTTCACGATTTATTCTACAAATTTGTAAAGCGAAATTAAATGATTTTGGATTTTGATTTTCGTCTGACGACCTTCAGCTTGGGATACGTCCGCAAGTATTGGCAGATAGTAGTAGACGGTTGACCAGTTTGGATCATCGGATATTTTTTCATTTATATGACGAGACAGAATATTGATGCGAAAAAGATTTGATCCAGAATAAAGATGGTATGATAATAACGAATTCCATAGTGATCGGTACAAAGAGAAAATTAGTTCGCAGTGAGTGGGATGGCCATATGAAGTTTTCCGAAGAATCAGCAGAATTGCGATGAGACGATATTTGTGTGAACGATAGACATTAGAGATAGATTTTCCCTTCTTTTCATAAGCACGAACAGGTGCGATGAATCCAAAATGCCACGATGATTTCAATATGCTTTTGCCGATAGTATAAGACGTCATAAATTCTGGACATTAGTTCATGTTATCTGAGCCGTGTAATACGTAAATTCACATCGTTTAAGTCCTTTACAAATCTCAGATCAGGAGTAGTACGAGTGTGTCACGAGAAATACTATCCAAATTGTTTTTCAACCGTCCCTTGAAATAAACCGAGAACTAATCATTAGGAAAATATCCTTCGTAATAAATAGGAATCCGTACATCTTTCTGATAGTCATGACGTTATAAATCCACAAAGCGTACAAGTTGACAGTAGTTTACGAAAATTTCACATCGACTTAGACTGGTGCAATAGATAGTGAAAAACTTCCCTTTCAGATGAATTCTTGTAAAATTAGTTATCAGAAAAATCCCCATCGCTCAGAGACACCAGGATGACACAAGATCGATAAAAGTCGCATTACTCTCGATGAATATCAACTAGTCTCGTGCAGCAATAACAACTTCACATTACCTAATAGAATGTTCACGACACAGTACAGTTGCCTCATCACACACAACTACGACGCACGCACCAATTACGGAGAATGATGATGAGATTTGTTTTCTGCTAGGGAATGTCGGGTGATCATTAAAATGAATTTTGTCTGCAATTAATAACATTTTAGAAAATATGGAGGAGGAATTTTGTTTGCATGATTAATAGTGATAAGATGTTCAAATAACAGAATGCCAATAATTTTGGGTAGTGGCTGGCTAAATTTTTAGCCTGATTTGTGAAGGTAAATTGATTAACTACGAACGATAAACGATAATTATGTACGATCTTTCTTTTGTTGATTGACAACGAATTTTCTCTGGAATATGCGGGATAACGACTGACTAGATATGGGAACAGAAACAGGCTCCGATTACTTATCGAGGATGATAGTTTTGTGAAAAAATACTTTATGATAATTTTTACACAGTGATAGCTGTCGGAATTTTTGGGAAGGATGAATTTTGACTTATATAATGATCGAAAATAATTTGGGGGACTAATAAATAATGATTTTTCTTAAACAATTGAGTAACGATAATTTGCCATTTGCAATAAATTTCTACCATTAAGAGGAACTGAATGTCGACCAGTGATTACTGATTATTAAATGCCAATAGGCGATGATTCTCGGAGTATGGGTAATGATTGACCTAAGGCTAATATAGATACCAAGTTTTTGAATAATAATTAATTTTTTTTGTAAATACTAATGAATGATCATCCTTCAATAATAATGACGTTAATAATGTGTTGACAACGAGGCTCAAATATCCAATGACAATAAGTTTTACATAATTGCATTGTTAAAGTAATGATAAAATTCCGACTCAGATCAAACTTATGACCGAAGACCCTTCCCTATCCCAGGTCAGTTCTCTATTACGTTGAACAATGGTATGAATAACCTTGTGACCATACTGCATGAGATAGATGAAGGGACAATGTCTGCTTAATCGATTACTAATTCTGGTAGAGGAGTCGCTTGTATATAAACTGTTAATTTTTTTTCAGTATGTCCAGACCAAACCCGTCCACCTCAATCTTAAAGCCGTGTTTCGCCTCCTACGGTCACCCCTTGGCCTCAAGATGAGCAGCTAATGACAGATCTTGACCTTCTCTTGCAGGACGGAAGTGACGAGGGTTAGGTCGTAAATCAAACTATAATGGGAAAGTCTTGATTCCCTCGTCCCCGGTTCTCTAATAATATTGAATTAGACTTAGTCATGTGCAATAATAAATAATAATAGTAGTGTTCGTTTATTGAATAGAATTCGACTTCATGCAAATTGTCTTGATTTTGTTTGAGTTATTTTTTCTATACGATTTTAAGTCGAGATTAATTGATCTGTATGGGAGTGAATGATAGTCTCCCTCGGACCAGGGTTTGGCTAAAGGAAGTTTTTACGTAGATACCGAATCAGTTCGCAGAGGGAAGCCTTCTATCGGCCTACTTGAACCCGTAATGAGAATGCTATGGAGAGTAGTTTTAACGCAGAAGCTCACCTGTCCATAGGTTCTCAGCTACTATGTGCAGTTCCAACATGGTCGTCGCCATGGGCACATGGGTAGTGACAATGGGTAGTTATAGTAACAATCACCCTGGCGTCTAGGAAGAAGTAGGGTTGAAGCAACCAACATTCCCCCTGGCCACGATTTTTGAGCAAGACACACCACTAGGTGCCAATATAATATTTAAATACTTAATATTATTATATAAAAAAATGGATACTGACAGATTAACTTACAAACTATTTCAAGGTACGTTGACCGACGATACTGCGTTTACATACGCCCAAGAACTGGGACTATTGCCACACAATAAGATATGTATGTGCGGTACAGAAACGAAGGTACGATCAAAATTACAGGGTGAACATCGTCTTTTTTATTTCCGATGTCCAACCAGGATATGTAGAAAAGAAATATCTACACTTAAAGGAACTTGGTTTGAGAATAGCCACTTAAGTGTATCGGTACTTATTGAGTTCACATATTTTTTTATACGTGACAACCAAGAGCAGTCTGAACAATAATATCAATTGGGTATTGGTAGTTCACATACTATTGTCGATTTGAAGTACTTCTGTCGTGAAGTGATGATAGAACATTTTTTGCGTAATACGGAACGCATTGGAGGACCTGGGCTTGTGATGGAAATCGATGAGAGCCTTTTAGTTCGTAGAAAATATAACCTTGGTCGAGTTGTAGATCAGGTCTGAGTATTTGGTGGATATGATACAGAAACAAAATGTGGCTTTGCAGTTGTGGTTCCTAACCGATCACGTGAAACACTGTTGGGTGTTATCAGAGACAAAATTCTACCCGGAACAACAATCGTAAGTGATCTCTGGACTGCTTATTCAAAACTTGGCTGCGAAGGTTTTATACACCTGACAGTTTTGTTGACCCAATAACTTTTGCGACAACTAACCATTGTGGAAAGTATGTGGCAAAAATGAAACAAGCACATAAATTTATTGAATGTGTAAAGGACGTTTATCATATATAAATATGATTATTACATGTTAATTCTTATTATTTTTTATTATATAATAATAATATTATTTATTTAAATATTAATTAATTAAATAATAAATGAGGGGATTAAAGTGCATAAGTAGCGGGTTTTCAACTTAAAAATTTGTAACCTGAGAGAATTTAGCAGATGAACACAATGGACTCTAACAGATTATAATTATTATTGATAACGTTGAAATAATTATAAGTACAGTAATTAATAATAGGTTACTTGAAACTGTTAAGACAATTTTAGATAAACTTCTTTGTATTTAAACAAGTAAAATTTTAGTAATCCTGAATCAACTAAATTGATGATGCCTAAACAAACTAAAACCATAGGGAATATAAGTAAACTAATCTGCTAAAGTCTTATTATTAAAGTCGTCAATGATATTGATATCCTACTTACTCCTTCCTATCTAAAGTTTTCCTATCTTTTCATAATTATTTTCTAAAAACATTGAAACACAAAATCTTCATTGTATATCGCGAACAAGTACATATTCATTATTGCGAATTTCTAGGAATTTGTTAGGAAAACGATGTGCAAGATCTTGTTCGCACTATGTTTTCCTGTGCAGAACTCAAATAGGGCTCCTAAAAAAGAAGATCGACCGCCTTGAGGGAACATGGTTTTCCGCGTCTCAAATGAAGGAGGTACAAAAGAAACTGTTCCGGAGTGAACATTGTAGAGATAGCTTTATCGAAGAGAGTCGAGCTCAACGGTTCCTGATCAAAGAGCAATCCGAAGCTTTACATAAAGTCTATGTTCAAGCCACGATTACGAAAAAGATCGTGGATGTCCCGATCGCGGAAGCGGATAATCTCTTCCCTCTTCATCATAATCCTCAGGATCGTCAAGAAAAGGATGTCGTGGATGTGTGGAGGCCGACTGTCGCCATCTACATCAGAAGTGATCATCACTGGTACCAGCCGAGTTGCACCGAAATCTCCCCAGCCTAAGAATCCAGTCCAGCGACAAAACGGCGGCAGTTATCTCGAGCCAAGTGGAAAAAGCGACAAAAGATACGACGAACAGACAAAGAAGCCAAGTTAAAAACTACCAATGGAAAAGCATCCAACAACTCTTTTCACCAACGGCAACAGAGGGAGCAAAAGCGTTTCCCGTAATAACGACAACCGTTGCAACATGGGAAGACAATGCCGCAGAACTGTTCGATCTTGAGGCACTATTCGCTGAAGTAGCGTCAGACCGGGGATGAAGCGTTTCTTCGCAATCTACCTTGATCTTTTAAGTCACACGAATAAGACTAGTGTGTGCATTTCCTTTAATTGTTGTTGGCATGATAACTAAAATGTGTTCCTTTCAATGTTAATAAATTTTCGTGTGTTAATAGTCATTTATAGTTTCCATGAGCTAGCACAATTAATTATAGGTTAGAGCTGTGCATTGACGAAGTGGTGATTTTTCGGAAGGTTTTAGAGTGTGATGTGTAGGAGACGGAAAACCATTTTGTACATAGGGAATAGTGAAAAGTTATGACGTAAGTCCCTCTATCGGCAGTCAATGAGAATGAGTCGGGACACTGCGAAAAAGTATTCCTAAGGCACGGGCTCACCTGTTTCTTCTTGTTTCGCCGCCATGGTGCAGTACTAACATGATGCGAATCATGGGTACCATGACGTGATAACAGTCAATTGGCGTACCGTTTGGGCTGACAATCTGTGAATGCAATAATAGAGAAAGACCGTCATCCCCTGGATAGGTGTGAACATTTTCGTGTCAACCAGGTGGCACGCCAACAAAGTTAACTTGCCAACACCATTAATGTTAATATTATTGTCATCATATTTAGCATTATAAATAATTTTTGTGTAGCATGATTGCCTATCAAACAACGAGACAGTAAATTAGACCTTTTACGACTAAGAATAGTTTCAATAATATAAAATGAGGAATGTTTGACTATCGAAACCGTCTATACCAAATCTTTCATTATTTTCATCATTACGCTGATTATTTATTATGAGCTAAAAAGAGAAAATAAATAATTTCGATTTTCTTCTAGAAAATAGGTTTTTCTTGTTTAAATTATTAGAATATTAAAGGTAATTATTCTAATTATTCTATAATTATTCTAAAAGGTAAATTAACTGAGGCAACTATATAGCATAGAAAAAGCACAAAGTTTAATTAAATTTAAAGAAAACAATTAAAACCAAATTAAAAACACAATAAGAAAATGATTAAAACAAAAATAATAAAATCAGAAAATCGCAAGAAGTTGCATATGAAATGAGAGCAATAAAATAAAGAAAATCGCTGAAAAAAAGACATAAAAATGCAGAACACCTCCGAATCGTTGCGATAAGGATAGTGTAAGAAAGTGATTGATCAAACAATCAGGATCAAAGAAAAAATCGAATTTAATTTAACCCTTAAATGCATGATTTTTTGTATTTCATTAAAAAAAATGTTTACTATCACAATTATTATTGATAAAAAACAGAAACATAGATTTTATTTTCACTTGAATCCATCTTATTGCCAGGTTAAAAAAATATATCGTTGTCATTAATCATAAATAATTATATTTAAATATTTGGTACCATGGAAATTTCCATCACAGTGCATTAATGCGTTAAATTAAAACAAAAAAATTGAAAGAATTAATCAAAATAATTTGAATTTAAAAGATAACAAATCACAAAAATATGAACCAAATACATACTAAGACGAAAAATACTATATAAGAACCTGCCTCAGTAGACATTTTACATCACTTTAAAATTTCAGGTAAAAACTATTAGTAATACTATAAATTTTTTGACCTCACTTTTTAAAATTTCAGACCTTGAGAATTTCAATTTAGTTACTTTAATTCGAAATAGTATCAATAGGCTTTGGAAAAACTGTGGAAATTTTGACAGTAATTTTTATGTTTATTTTATGATGTTTAATTTTTCTATTTTTTTGGGATCACTAATGTAGGTGTAATTAAAAATATCATTTCCTTTTCCTCAACGATTTTATAAACAGTATCTGTTTTATTAATAATGGAGTATTTTCTCGGATCATAGATCTGGATTAGACTTAATTATACCCATGAATTTTATACTTGTGGATGTTTCGATTTTATATTGTTCAGGAGTGTTGAGTACTACGCCAGTCAAGGACAAAGGGGACGTTCTGTCCTCTTACCGAAGGGACTCAGCAGTAATTCAAGCTCTAGTCAGCTGGAATTCAGTGATGAGGTCTTCTTGGGCCGCTTGGGTCAATCGCCGAGGTTTTTTATGAAGTGTAATAGGTTAGGAGAATAGAATGGTGACAATAGAGTCCTCAGCTAAAGCGATTTGTCAGACCCTTTTATCAAGTTTAAAGATATCATTAAAGTAAATAAACCAATGTAAGTGGAACATTTGATGTCGATGCGGTATAATCACGATATAATGAGATGGAGGAAACTGGCAAACAAATAATGAATTGCGTACAAGCATTTAACAAGCAGTAACGATATTGAGATACTTAGAGCAACCTGAAGTAAATATAACTTACTGTGGAAATTTACAATAAAACGACTAATGAACACGTATCACAAACCATGTTTATTCAACAAAACTTTATGGAGTATCTATAGTACATAAAGTGGGTATGCAATGAGACCGGTCTTATCGATGTTAAGAACTTCTCAATACAAGATTACAAAGTTTTTGGGTGCTGAATTTAAGGAGAGGTTTGAATTTTCAACGTTTATTGCACACCTGAATAAAAAAAAGTATCATTTGATGCGTACGAATGTCCCACTATTAGAAACGATTGATTTCTAACCTAAATGACGAACCAAAAGTTAATAAATATTCTAGATTGATTTGAAATCAATAATGACGGAAACCAATGATGTTGACACCAGGCAGGGCCGTAAGAAGGGTGGTGCGAGCGGTGCAATAAAAGAAATTATCAAATGGCCTGCAAAACGACGCCCTAGCTAGCCTATCTTTAACATTGCTGATTGGACTGGTCCATTAGCGTGCCTTCGTAAGTGTGTATTTTGTAAAATGTTATCCACAAAATGGGTTCCTGTCATTTTTTCAATTAGCAATAGAAATTTAAGAGCATTACTACTTTTTATAATAGCTAGAGATGAATAAATAGTTAACAATCTTAACATGAATATTATAATTATTATAGTAGGCTGTTTTGAATTCGGGGTTTAGGGGCGCCAGATATATGAACCGCACAGGGCGCAATAATGCCTTGTTACGGCCCTGACACCAGGACATGAGCGAAACGATATTTCAAAATGGGTTTGGTGAAATTTTTTTCTACAATTTTGATGATTTCAATGTTAGATTATTTTAAACATTAGCATTCATGCAATGCACCACAAGAAACGAAACCCGGGTGCAGTCTGATCAAATACTGGTAGTTAGGTGGAAGAAGGGCTGGTGAGGCTTGTAGGCATGATCAAAATCTTTATTCCCCTACTATCTCTCCAAATAATTAAATATCACAGGAATTTATATAGTGGAAGTGCTGACAATCCGTTCAGTAAATTTAAATACAGCCAGTTTTAATATAAATTTAATATATTGATTTATACACTTAAGTTTAAAAGTGTTTAAAGATACATTTAAGAATGATAATAAATTTATCATACTTGTCGTCTATTTAGCGTGTTAACAAATAATTGCTTGTCGAAAATTCAATCAACTCATTTGGCCATTTAGTACAAAAATATTTGGTTAACGCATCAACTTATTATTATCATGAATAAAATTCAGTTATTTGCAATTTTTTCATATTTTAAGTAAAATTTGCTGTTAAAAATAATACTGGTGTTTTATAATTGGGGTAAAATATTCGATTATTACTGAATTTTTGTTAAACATTTAAATGAAATTCATACAGAATATAACAAAACGAACTTTTAAAGTCACAACTCTAGCTCGAATATCTCTTATATTTGCAGAGCTGTGTAGATAGTCTATTTGTGTGAATTCCAGTGGGAAATGAAATCTTGTGGCAGACTCATTCAACTCATTTGGCCATTTAGTACAAAATCCTGAAATTATTATAAAATTAAAATTTAATCATATAAATTTACTTCGTAATTCATTGCAATGTTTTTCTATATGTACAGGTGTTAAATGTAGAAAATTGGGAATTTTCATCAATTCTGCATTACCATATTTTTTTGGTTTAACATAACCATTCTCACTTGTATTCTAAATAAATTTTTTTATATTTCTTTAACCATCAATATTCTTTTAAAAAGTTAATCAAATTATAAATTAGGATTACTTTCACAAATCCTTGGTGTAAAGGCAATGGGACTGTATTAAAATCAAACGATCGTGCAGAAGGCCATATATCAGTCCAATCTTCATCACCTTTCATTCCCAAATATCTAGGTGAAGAACGCTATCCAACATTTAATATTTAGTAATTATACGTTAATCACTTACTTTGTAAGTTTTCTTTTCTTTGAGTTCAGCTTTTTTTTCATTGAGACCAACAATTACTAAATGTTTGAATTTTGTTTGTACAGTGCAATCTAAAATAGTGTTATAAATAAACCTTTTCAAAATTGGTTATTTTTCTAATCTTACAACATTTATATTTCTTATATTTATAACTGTAATCTGGACGACAGAAAGATGAAAATAATTTCTTCATTATAATTTTTAAATGTTAAATATAATTAAAACACTGAAAAAGTTTAAATACAAACCCTTATAATTTTAAATTTTGTCAATTAAATTTTTAACTTATTTCAAATTTAAAAATCGAATGTAGACATAAAAATGAAATTGCTCTATTTTTGATCAAATAAAACTTTAAAAAAACTGTTAAAATGAAACCTTGATTATTAAACGTTTAAATTATTAGTGATGAAGGTCCTTCCTCGAAACGTTAAATGATTTTATTTTTGGCAATCATATCCTTTGCGTCACATCATGGATGCATTAGCTTCAGTGTGCCACTCAGTAGTGGAGAATATTATCTTGTGTAGCGGCGTATCCCCTTGTAGGTCGATGATAGTAAATAGTATCGGCCATTGACTTTGTACTATACGTAACATTGGAAGGGTTCTTTCCTTATTCGCGTAATTCTCAATCATTCTCAATAATCCTCCCTTACTATTTTCTCGGATTCCCGTGATTCCAGACTCGCTGCTGATTTTTTCTCAGGTAAATGTTGTAGCATATTCATCCGATATGTTCTGGTTGATTAGTTACTGTCTTAGGAATTTGTTCACATCTCGATACGTTGACGTATATTGGTCTTGTAAATGGGCTTTTTATTAGTTGTACTATTACGTTGGTCTCTCCCACAAACAATATCTCATACGGTCCTTTTCCATTTCTTTGTAATTTCTTAGTTGTGTCTGGAATTAGCGCTGACGTCTCAATTATCACCCAATCTCCTACTTGTAATGTATGCTGTTTTACGTTTTCTTTTTGTCATGTAAATCTTTATAACTTTCCTGGTAAAATTTAATATTCAATCCTGCAGTTTTCCATATTTCTTGCATTCGTTGTTTAAACTTTGTCACATAATCATCGACTTCCATATATTGTGATATTGGCGGTTGATATTCCAGATTCATTGACATACTACATTGTCTGCCATACATTAATTTGAACGGGCTCATTTTTGTTGATGCATGGATTGAAATTCTATTTGCAATTAAACATAGGTTGATAAACATAGGTTTGTTCCAATCTCTTTGGTGTCGATCCACGTAATTTGACAACATTTAGATTAACGTTCCGTTAAACCTTTCTGTCATCCCATGTGTTTGCGGATGGTATGGTTGCGTTCGTAATTTGGCGATCTTGAAGTAGTTCGTCACTTCGCTCATTATTTCACTCATGAAGTTTGTCTCTTGATCTGTTAATATCTGTTTTGGAATTCCATATCTGCAACATATTTCCTTGACTAATATTTTTGCGAATGCCTCCGGGAACTTTGTTAAATAGTCGGCTATTACCAAGATATAAATATTTCCTCTGTCTGATTTTGCCAATGGTCCAACTACGTCCATCAAAATCATTGACATTGGCTCCGCTGGTACCGGTATTGATGTTAATGACGCCTTCCATTTGGTTCCCATATTTTATCTTGTTGCGCATATTAAACAATTTTTGATCCAGTTAGTTACGTCGTCGGCAATCGTAGGCCAAAAATATTTTTGCTTCATCCTGGCTTGTGTTTTCTTTGATGACATGTCCATTAAGCTTCCCATCGTGATATTGTGTCAATAGTTCTTTTCTTTGATTTTCAGAAATACACAGTAATCGTTTTCTCTCCATCTATAATAAGTAACCAATCTTTTTCTAATACGTATCAGTGACGGTGCTTATCCATATGCTCTTTCAGTCTTTGATCTTTCTCGTACACTTTTATTTTTCCCGTTTTTACGTATTCGATTATTTGTTTTAATTCCGCATCTTCTTGTTGGTCCTTTCTCAATTGACAGAAATCGAGGTCTCCTGCTACCATCATGCATATTTAGTGGTTTTCTTGATCTAACAAATCTGGAAATATGAATCTTGACATAAAATCGGCGTTTGCATTTGCTCTTTCAGCTTTGAATTTTATGAATAGCGAATAATCATGCAGCTACATCGTCCATCTCATTAATCTGCTAAAAGCTTTATGTTGTCCTAACCATCCTAATGGCTGATGATCCGTTGTAATGCATATTTCGTGTCCCCACAATAAATATCGGAAGTGTTTTATTGCTTGGATTTTTACTAGTGCTTCCCGTTTTGTTACTGAGTAATTTTTCTCGTGTTTCTTGACCGTCCTGCTGTAGTAGCCAATCACTTTTTCTTTTCCTTCCTCATCTAATTGTCTTAATACTGCTCCTGTCGCGTATCCACTTGCGTCGGTTGCTAACAAAAGCGGTTTCTTGAAGTCTGGATTGACCAATATCGGTGCTTCAATTAACTTATCACGTATTGTCTCAAACGCAACTTGTTGTTCTTTCTTCCATATAAATGGAATATCTTTTTTGAATAATTCTTAGATTGGTTTGGCTATACCCGCATAATATTTGATAAACTTTCGATAATTATTTCGAGTCATTATTTCCTTGCCAACGGCAGTTCTCGTCTTTTTCGAATGATCTACTAGGCTTGAAAATCGCTTCCCCTTTGATTTCTTTTCCCTCTTTTATGGCATATAATTTGTGATTTTGCTGGTACTATTATTTTTTCTGGGTTTCTGATGACAGCATTTATTTTAAATATCCTACCTGCTTTGTCTTTCAGACACATTGTGGTTAAGTCGATCACTACTTCTTTTAACAATTCTGGCATTAGATCTAGACCGATTATACATGGTTCACTCAATTTGGGTATTTCTGATAGGTAGGTTTCAATTTCATTATCCTAATATCTCAACGTAGTCCACCATCTTCCTATTTACTACATGCTATAATGTGAATTGTTGTCGGTTCTATATCTTTCTATAATTTGTCTGGGATTTGATTGATAACTATTGCTGACACGTTTGCTCCTGTGTCTACCATCGCATTCGTTTCTTTTCCATTGACTTAGATCATGACAGCGACTGCTCGTCCACCTAGTGCGTTCATCTATGCTATTCTAACATCATTTATTTTGTCCATACTCCTTGTTCTTCTCATGGGAACATAGTTCACTCAAGTAAAGTTTGGTACTGGTGGCTACATGTTCGGTACTGCACTCATTGTAACAGCTTGTTGTCTAACTAAATCTGGTGCTACATAGCTCGCGTTGGCGACCCATGCGCCCGTCTTTCCCTTTTCCCAAGACTGCTGCAATCTGCTTCGCACCTGTGCATTTACTAGGATGGTGATAGCCGTTATCATCGTCATCATTGTCGCTATCACTGTCTGCTAATCGGCTTCTAAATCTATCCAAGATTCCTTTTTTATTCCTTTTTAATTGATCTCTTGTGGCTTCGTCGTGCATTGCTTTTTGGAATCGTCTGCCTACTTCGTCATTCGTACCTTTTATTTTTGTCAGTATCTTTATCAGCCGTTTCAATCTATGTATATCCTTTGAATGTCCATGTAGTACCATGGTTTTAGCGAGAAACGGTAAACTCCAACAACCAATTTCCAATCTACTTTTTTTTCTCGCTTATATATATATATATATATATATATATATATATATATATATATATATATATATATATATATATATATATATATATATATATATATATATCAAAACATGCCAACATTTGCGTTAATACTCTTAATATTTGAATAATTAAGATGATCCCCAATATTCCGGTCATCATTTGTCTGAAAATTAGGAATCTTCCCCACATGACTTTCATCATATTTGGTGTGGCTTCTTGGAAGTGATCTGATGATAATAGTGGTCGTGCTTGGAAATTGGTTCCTCCTGTTATTGTGACCATATTTGACCGGTTTGAATTTCTCTGTGCTGGAAACAATACGTTCAATCGCGTGGCTTGAGTATATACCACTATTTGAAACGTCGACAGCAGGTTCAAGTGTGCTGCACGAGTCATCGTTAAACAAAGACATATGACTCATCGGGGTGACTCATTGAGGGTCACGCAATTCAAATTCAAATTTTAAAAGGGTCAAATGATGTCAAACTTTATGGGTATCATATGAAAGGTCATGAAGAGCTATATCCAATGGTCATACCCTTGAAGGTTTAAAGTTTAAACCTTCAACATTTTAAAAACTATATAATATAGGTATCATTCGAAAGGTAATTCAATATGTAGTTCAATAATCTAAACTACCGCAACGTAATATTATTGTCGATATATGTGTTAACAAATTGAAAGCAATTTTAACAAAGATAATGCAGTTTCAAGGCAAGTTTAGCAAAGACCCTTCAACCCATGTGCAAATTCAAACAATTACTAATAATAATAATAATATTAATAATAATAATAAAAATAATAATATAATAATAATATAATAATAATAATAATAATAATAATAATAATAATTATTATTATTAATTATTATTATTATTATTATAATAAAATTAAATTAATAATAAATAATAATTAAACAGATTAATACATTTATTAAACAATAAAATAATTAAAAATTATCAATGGTAATCTAAATATTGGTGTACTCATATTTGCAGAAATATTGTTTGAAATTCGTAACGTTTAATTGTTTTTCAGATATTCTATCGATCCTTTGATTGTTCGAATTTCGCTTATTAATAATTCAATCTCTCTTAACAAATGGTCAGGTTTCTTATCAATAATTTTCATATTCTTCTTATTTTCAACAATTGATTTATTGAAAACCTCAATATGATCAATTATTTTAAATTTTATGTTTTGTATATATTCAAATGATAGGGCATAGCTGTTTTCTAATTTCTCCAATCTTTTAGATATTCTTTTCCCTGAGTGCTTTGCTCATTTTGGTTTGTCAAGAATATATTAAATATCCATCAACTTGGCGGTATTTGGACAAACACATATTGATTTATTTGAAGACTCCACGGTTATAATAATTAACAATAGAAATATAGTTTTCATGTTGTATCAAATCAAAACTCCTATATATTTTACATTTATGGTCTATTAACCAATCAGAATCATATTCCACACAATTCTGTAGTAGTATAAATAAAACATTATATTTTAAATTACTGTAAAAATGTCGCAACCTAATGTTATCGACAACTTGTTAAATGAGCTAGTCAATACAAGCGTTACGGAAAGCCTCAGTTACATAATTAATCGGACTGAAGAAATCATTGAGGGGAATCATATTGATTACCAGAACATGTTGGATATGGAGTGTCTGGAGACAAAGAAGTTCTAATTCAATAGAATCTTCAATTGTCTATTTGATGACGAAATGAAGTGGACCCGAATAATTGTAGGTTTCAGTTAAATGAAGATTATCATTGAAAAAAGTTCATCGTACTTAATTTAAAGATAACAGTCAAATTATCTTTGATTACTTAATTCAAAAATTAAACATTAATTTACCTATTTATCCAATATTATCATGTGGTCATCTGGTCGTAAGTATTTAGTATCTAGTTGACAGTGTTTTGTACTTGGTATCTTTTACTTGGTTGTTAGTACTTGGTTGATAATGATGCTTAGTACCTGGTTGTTGACGGTTGTGAGTACTTGGTATCTGGTACCTAGTTGCTGCTTGTTTTTGGTTGTTAGTACTTGGTATCTAGTTGTAAGTACTTGGTATCTGGTAACTGATTGTTAGCATCTAGTTGTAGGTAGCTGGTTGTAAGTACGCGTTCGTAAGTTACTGATTGATGACACTAAGTTGTTGGTATCTTGTACTTGGTAGTTAGTATCTGATTGTCGGTTTGTTGTTGAATTATTATTATTAAATATAATTATTAAAATTTGTCTTTGAAAATTATTTCATAAAAACTTTCATTAAAATTTATCTTAAAAAATTTTATTTCTCAGAAGCTGTTGGTTATTCAAACTTTTTGTTAATAAATTTAAAAATCTTACTTTAATTTACTTATTACATTACTTTAATTTAATTATTTAAAATTTATTACTTTAATTTACTTATTTAAAAATATTACTTTAACTTTAAAATTTTAGACCATTGATTACTTAATTTTAAATATTAGCCATTAATTTACCTATTTATTCTTAATTTACATATTTATTTTAATTAACTTAGCCATAATTTACTGTTATTGAATTTTTAAACCCATCATTTACTTTAATTTACTTATTTAACTTTAAATTAAAAATTTGAACCCATTGATTACTTTAATTCAAAAATCTGAGCCCATAATTTACTGTAATTCAATTTTTAGACTCATAATTTACTTTAATTTAAATTTTTTTGACCATAATTTACTAATTTGAACCTTAACTTACTTTAATTCGAAAATTTAGCCCTTAATTTATCTATTTATCATTAATTTACCATGCTCTTTTAGTGTAGACCACCTTTTTGTATTGAAAATATCCAGATACCTTAAATTACCATGGCTTTTTAGTGATAATCGGATTTTGTATTGAAAATATCCTGAGACCTTAATTTACAATGCTTTTTTATTGTAGACCACCTTTTTCTATTGAAAACTACCTTTTTGTATTGAAAATCCCAGGACCAAGGAGACCCCTCTTATTTTACTTGAAAAGATCCATGCTTTTTTAGTGATGATTGAATTTTGTATTGAAAATATCCTGAGACCTTAAATTCCCATGCTTTCTTATTGAAGACCGCCTGTTTGTATTGAAAATATCCTGAGACCTTAATTTATCACGCTTTTTTAGTGTAGACCATCTTTTTGTATTGAAATTCCAGGACCAAGGAGATCCCCTCACTATAGTCTGAATAATTCCATGCTTTTTTAGCGGTAATTCAAATTTGTATTGAAAATCCCAGAAAAAAAGTGTAGCGTCTTGCCGCAATTATTTAATCAAAAAAGCAAAAAATGTAATTTGCCGCAGACCCCCCCCTCCCGGGTCATTGCGGCAGGGAGCTACTAACTACCTACTAAAATGTCGTTTAAGTTAATGAATGGTTTCTTTTATTCAAAAACAATACATTTACCTTTAAATTCATTTTTATATATTTATATGCTATTTTTTGCACTATTTATTTTTTCAATGTTGACATTTTGACCAATGACATTTTGTCCACGACATTTTGTCCGGCTACCCTTTAATAATACAATAGGACATTTTTGGGGTACTTACCATATAAAGTATCATTGAACTTATTGTCAGATGATTTTATCAGTATGAACCACATTTCTGTTAATAGAACCATGTTAGTAGAACGTCAGAGATTGAGGGATAATTTCATAGTTATGAACCCCATATATACAAAATGTCTAGAAACTGATTTTTTTTTAAATATCAAATAAATTACAAATATTTCATTACAAAACATTTGATTTTCAGCCCTATTCTTGTATTTATTACTATTTCATTTGTCTTTTATCAAGCACATCTCATCCTATGATGCTTAAAATTACTTGTGAAATTAAAATTTTCCATTCGTGATAGAAAATGTATATTTAAATAATTTACACTAAAAGTCCAATTTGACAAATAATTAAAGATTTCCTAATAAAACTGTTTCAATATTTGAGTTTATAACTAAATTATATTTTTATTAAAATTATATTTTAACTATTTTTGGGATCATATTGTTCACATTATGCAATATTTAGTTATAACTAAGTATATACTCGTGTATAAGCCGATCCGTATATAAGCCGAGGTAAAAAAAAATAGCTAAAATCTGACGAATTATTTAAATAATCACAAAATCTTGTTTTTGACATGTATATAAGCCGAATGGAAAAAATTAGCCTAAAAAATTGCCCAAAATTTCTCGGCTTATACACGAGTACATACGGTAGTTTTCTTTAAGAATAACGAATAATTAACATGACACAGCTCATTCAATAAAACAACAGTTTCCATTCAAGCTTATTAAATTATTGAACTTAAAGATAATGCTATTCTGAATGTCCGAAACAATGTCCATAAATTTGAAAAACAAACATTTTTTTTGACATTTTTTGAAATCTCCAATTTTCTCTATTACCTAATTAAGCATTTCACTGAAATATTTTCCCAATTTTCCAGATGGAACTTTCAATGACCAATTTAAGAATGACGTTTACATTGTTGTTGAGCTTCAAAAAATATTTATAAGTTTAACTACAAATACTATCGAAAAAGGCTCATAAGGACATGTATCAACAAGTTTATTCGGTGTTTAGCAATAGAATGTAGCGGATAGATGAATATAGTAAGAACATGAAAACATGAATAATCGCTCTTCAGAAAGTAAAACTTTAAAAAATTCCTTCCAAACCAATTGGGTTAAAAAATTTTAACAATTTTGTATCAAATCAAATTGTTTGAAGAATTATTAAATTTTGGAAAATTTGTATTATTATAAATAATATTATTTCTTAAATTCTCGTCATTTTCCAGGACCCATTTCACCTGTAATCCAATTATGCTGCTGGATGGCATTTAGTGCCTTCGCTAAATTGCAAACTCCTCCAAGATTAATTCCTGCACATCTGTAATAAACTGCTTTTCTGAAAAGTAAATTTTGATTTTTTACAAATATTAATCGATTTATCACATACTTGGATTGCTGAACAAACCCCCTGGCTTCTGAATTCAACATAAAAAATGAATACATCACTAATAAAAAAATTCGAAACTTCATCTATGGTTAATTTTAATATTTAAACTAAGTCAAACAAAAATTCCATTGTATTTAACATGATTTTCTAAACGTGCCTTATCAAATCTAATTTGCGATTATCGGATTCAGTGGATATATAATTTTCAATTAAACCGAATTTTATTGTTTCAATATTGATATATTTCTAATAAAAGAAAAAATTTATTAAAAAAACTATTTTACGAATTATATTTTATCTTCATGTAATCTAAATATTTTCAAATTCAGAAAAGAATTCTAAATTTTTGTGATAGTTTCTACTATTTCCGTTTTGGGTTGTTTTTCAACATGTTATGAATCAAAATATTAGTTTATTGTTTAAAATATTAAGTTTAAAATACAGTTTTCCCAAGTAGTATCATATTGGGAACTTCCATCCAACCCCCTTCTCCAATAAGTCAATGTGAAGCACTCTATAGTCTCAGGGCTTTTTATAGTGTTGGATAAAAATAATTTGTTGTCAAAATGAACATGGGTTGTGATCGAAATGCGCAAAAATAGAACACAGACATACTCTTAAGTGGAGTAAAAATCAAAAAAACAAATAAACATCATAAAAAATATCACAATAGGCAAATCACCTAGTCAGCGGTACAAACGAATGTTAATAAATTAAACCAAGCCAAGATCCTGACGTAGGTTTAGACATGATTACTTAGGCTTAGAAAATGGTTTAGAGTGCGACCAATGTGTCATGACATTCACGAGTGAAGCCATGTTCAACGCCAAATGTCTAGTAGAATGATCTAATATATAAAAATGAAAGTACACCAATCCCTCGAATTACGTGGTACCCACTTTACGCGGTCATAAAAAATAATATTTTTTTAATGAAATCAAACATATTTGGTGGCAGGTGTCTCTCAAATGCATATATTGCATAAGATTACTCACATTTCAATGACCAGACGTCTGTAACCAACTCCATTACGCGTACAGTACGTCAAATATTGTGTTGTGGAGTGCACGTGTTTCGCTCAAGATTTTGCTTGTTTATACACCCAATTCCGAAATTTTTCCTGCATTTTTGAAAAGGGTTTGAAAATTTAGAATTCAGTAACATCGATGAATTGCTTATTGAAAAGGAAATAGACGAAGAAGAATTTATTTATATGGTATCAAGAAACGAACAAGAGAATGTTGAAAGTAGCGATTATAGTAATATTACTAATAAACCAAATAAATTTACGTGTAAAGACATTTTTGAAATTTTATAATTGGCCAGTAACTTAGAAAATAAGGTTTTGGCCACTGATCCTGATATTGACCGTGCTGTTAAATTTCAGTGAGAAATTAAAAGCCTTTGCGTGCAATACAGTGAAATTTACAAAGATTAAAAAAATAAAACACAAAAATTGGTTAGAGACTATTTAATAAGACGAGAAGAAGAGCACGCTGCTGGATTTTAATCTGATGATAGTAGCGATTTCGAGCCAACCAAAAAGAAAAAATTGGTTGAATTAGAATATAGTAGTGATGATGCGGAATAATTAAATTACAATTATTCCTTTTAATATACCTTTTAACTATGAACATGTTATAAATTTTACAATTTAAAATTTTAATGTCGATTTTTTAAATCTATTTCTAAATAAAATTGTATTTTTTATGCCTCGTTTTAGGCTAGTTTCTGGAACCTATTTTCTTACTTTAAATGAACTTGAAGTCTCGATTTACGCAGATTTTTATTTTCTGGAACCTATCTATCATTTTTGTATGAATTTGAAGTCTCGCTTTAAGCGATTTCGATTTGCGCGTTAGTTTTTTGGAACGTATCTACTACGTTAATCGAGGGATTGGTGTATGTGTGTTTGTATGTATATAAACTTTAAATTATTCTTCAATTATTTCTTCCATTTTTCAAGTTAAAAACGTAGAAGACCGAATGAACTTCTAAATCTAAAGAAATATCAAAATTCTTCTCATATACATATACACAAATTAATTATAGATTAATAATGTTAATAAAATAGAAATTTGTAATATTATGCATCAAAAAATTAAAGTAAACAATGGGGTTAATCGTGCAAATTATCTGCATTTACTTTGAATGTATGAGTCATATCTATATGCCAAAATTTGTATAAATACTTGGTATGATAATATAGTAAATGAATCAAGAAAATATTATCCCCAATTTGCTCAATGGTGTGATGTTAAATGATGACATCACATCTAGTCTAAATATCTTAGTATCTGATGCAGAGATTCAATTCAATCCAATTGCTTTCTTGTGTATTTTGAATCAAAACACAAGAATTGCCAAGAAACAATCGTTCAAAGGCGTTATTTACTCACTTTTCGATGAAAAAATGAAATGTTCACATAATTATGGCATTCATATATATATGAAACAAATATTAAATAATTCAGATTCAGCTTACGAAAATTACTTTCTGGCGGGTCGCCGGTAATCCACATTTTACCCGTTCGTGTAGTTTCCGACGCAAACCAAGATACAATGATTTATTTGGTCATCCGACATTCGTTGAGTGATCAACATTGGTATTATGTCGTATGAGTGAACATCCGCGATAAGTGAGCGTACCTTTGTACACTATAATCGTGGATCATTCGAATGGGTTCTCGGGCTGCCGATAGAAGGTTTGTCCCGACTTAAGTTAGGTCCCTTTATGCTATATTACAATGTCGCGAACCTAGGAAGATCTATTCCATTATGGCTTGTCCCTCATGCTATGAAATGAGTCGGCGTTACCCTAGTAGTAGGATGTGTCACCTCTGGCACACCCCCAGGGGGTAAAAAAATTTTTTTCAAGGTCAAATTTTAAACAAAAACATATGTCTCACCAAGGTCATTGAAACAAAGACCATGGCTCATAAAGGTCATTGAATGACTCACCAATGTCATTAGATCACTCATCAAGGACATTGAAACAAAGACCATGACTCATTCAAGGTCATTGGATGACTCATCAATGTCATATTTTTTAAGGTCAAACCTTCACCAAAGGGTATCATTCGAAAGGTATTTGAGAGGTAAATATGATGGTCATACCCTCGAAGGTGAATGGTGGGTCCTCGGCCTTCAAAGGGTAAAAAACCTTCGAATTTTTTCAAACTTTATAATATATATATATCATTCAAAAGGACTTTTGATGGTGAGTTCGAAGGTCCAAGGGTCGAAGGGTCCTAGGTTCAAAAATTTAAAAACCTTATAATATACATATCAAACAAAAGGAATTTGAGATGTAAGTATCATGGTCATACTTTCAAAGGTTTATGAATGGTCCTGAACCTTCAAATCTTCAAAGGGTCCAAAACCTTTAAAAATGATACATATAGATATATACATGTCAAATAAAACGTAATACAAAGGTGAGTATGATGGTCATACCCTCAAAGTTAATACCCTCAAAGGTCATACCCTCAATGGGTCGAAGGTTCAAATTTTAGAAACCTTATAATATACATATCAAACAAAAGGTAATTCAAAGATGAGTATGATGGTCCAAAGTTTGAAGGTCAAAGAGTACACCGTTTAAATTTTTCAAACCTTATTATATACATATCAAACAAACGGCAATACAAAAGTACTCATTGATGACTCATTTAATTTTTTTTGAACAAAGACAATGACTCATCATTTTCAGAACAAAGACAATGACGCACCCATGGGATTTATTATTTATTACTATCAATAGTATTATTATTATTATTATTATTATTTATTATTATTATTATTTTCGAAGATATTTTCAAATTTATTATTAATATTATTATTCTGATTATTTATCAAGGTCATTTAAACAAAATCATGACTCATCCGCTGAGTCATCAAGGTCGTTCTATTTTTAGTAACAAAGACAACTATTTTTAGTAACACAGACATCTATTTTTAGTAACATTTTTGATCCGATAATTGATCCGATGACTCACCAAGGTTGTTGTATTTTTAGTAACAAAGACATCTATTTTTAGTAACGTTTTGGATCTATTTTTAGTAACATTTGTGATCCGATCACTCATCAAGGTCATTTAAGTACATATGACTCATCATTTTTTATTTTTGATGAACTCATGGGTATATTTCATTCTGAATAATCTAAAATAATATCATATATTATAAATACCAAACAATTCCATTCATCATATCATCAACATTTGGTAGTTGCGTTCGTGTCCAATATATTTAATTACCAAGATGATTTCATATTATTCAATGTTTGAAAATTTTCTACATTATAGTACCGTCATTATGTATGGTAATAATTCATTTGACTTTGATATTGTATTGATCTGTATTGAGAACTTACATGTATATAGTATGATATTCATTAATCAGTGTTGAACAGGCTTGACAATTGTGAACATTCTTCTCGTGACACTTAGAACATACAATTATGTGACCACAAGGTCAATACAAAACCGAAACTTGATTTTCTTTACAAATTGAACAAGTTAAATACCCTTTCCTAACATCGTTCAGTTTTTCCGTTAGCTTATTTTCAATCAAATCGGCTTTTGCTATCCAATCATAAATCAATCTACTATATCCCGGTTTCAACCTTAAATACATGCAACTCCAAAAGTATTCATTCAGTGAATCGTTGTTTACCCCTGTTTTGTCTAAATACATTAAATAACTAGATAACTTCAAAATGCATTTATCATAATTAAATAAATCAAATAAATATTCAATAGAGGAATGTTTAAAAATTTTTAAAATATTTATGATTTCCTTATCAGTGTAAGTATCATGATTATTTATAAAATCTTCAACTGTGTTGTAAAAAAATTTCAATGAACGCTTATCTTCGGAATAGGTTGGACTTAATTTTTCCTTTTTTCTAGTAGGACTTCCTTGCTATAAATGACATATATAAAAAATATTGACAAAATAATAAAGTTACCAAATGTGTTTTGTGATTTACACAATAATATTCAACAGTTTTACTTGTAGAAATCATCAGTAATAAATAAATTTCTTAATAACTAAATTACTTCTGTTTTTACATTTATAACAATTGAGATAGCCAATCAAATTAGCGATCTCAAAATGTAGAAATTGTAACCATGGTTGAACCTTCAAATGTCTAAATAACATCATATTGTATAACAATAATAATAAGGATGACTAGTACCCTTGCAACCTGTTGAGTGTGAGCAGTACCCATAGGGGGACAAAATATTTTGTCATATAGACTAGGAGTATATAATAATAATAATAATAATAATAATAATAATAATAATAATAATAATAATAATAATAATAATAATAATAATAATAATAATAATAATAATAATAATAATAATAATAATAATAATAATAATAATAATAATAATAATAATAATAATAATAATAATAATAATAATAATAATAATAATAATAATAATAATAATAATAAAAATAATAAAAATAATAATAATATACTTTGAAAATAAATAATAAGAAATTTGAAAATAATTTTGAAAATGATAATAATAATGATATTTTATAAATAAAATAAGAATTTTGAAGAAAATAATCATGAAAATATTGAAAATCATGAAAATTATGAAAATCTTAAAAATCATGAAAATATAGAAAATGATAAAAATGTTGAAAATGATGAAAACGTTAAAAATTATGAAAATATTCCTGAAAATAATCATCACATATTGAAAATCGTATATAATAATAATAATAATAATAATAATAATAATAATAATAATAATAATAATAATAATAATAATAATAATAATAATAATAATAATAATAAAAATAATAATAATAATTCTTTGAAAATAACTTTGAAAATAACTTTAAAATATTATTAATAATAATAAGATGAAGAACTTTTAAAATAACTGTAAAAATAATAATTTAAAATAATAATAATAGTAAAGAAATATTGAAAAATATTGAAAATTATTAAAATATTCATGCAAATGATAAAAATGTTGAAAATCATTAAATTGACATAGAATTTAAGTTTTATGAATAATTGTCAATAATAATAATAATAATAACTACATGAAAATAATATAACTTTGAAAATACCTTTTAAAAAAAAATAATAATAATAATAATAATAATAATATTAATAGTAATAATAATAATAATAATACTAATAATAATAATAATAATAATAATAATAATAATAATAATAATAATAATAATAATAATAATAATAATAATAATAATAATAATAATAATAATAATAATAATAATAATAATAATAATAATATAATAATAATAATAATAATAATAATAATAATAATAATAATAATAAAATAATAATAATAATACTAATATTAATAATAGTAATAATAAGAATTTTCAAAATAACTTTGAAAAAAAATATTAATGATAATAATATCTTTGTTTAAAAAATGATCAGTCATATGTACTTAAATGACCTTGATGAATGATCGGATCACAAATGTTACTCAAAATAGATCCAAAACGTTACTTAAAATAGATGTCTTTGTTACTAAAATACAACAACCTTGGTGAGTCATCGGATCAATGATCGGATCAAAAATGTTACTAAAAATAGTTGTCTTTGTTACTAAAAATAGAACGACCTTGATGATTCAGCGGATGAGTCATGGTTTAGTTTAAATTACCTTGATAAATAATCATAATAATAATATTAATAATAAATTTGAAAATTTCTTCTAACCCTAGCTGAGGCAAAATGCCGATTTTCTCTGATTTTCCCTTTCCTTATATACTCCTCGAAATCGGGATGAGAAATGGCTATTGCCGAGCCAATCTTTCACTTGACATTTGCTTCCACGTATCTGCTTCGGCTGTCACACCCATAATGGTCCAACGAACCAAGATAATTAATGGCCCTTCCGGCCTTTCTACACGCACTATCTTCTCCTTGCTCTTTTCCAATTAATCATTGTGTCAAGCTAATGGGCCCAAATCTTTCTTCTGTTTGCTTTTCTTCTTGTTTTCCCAACTCGGGTTTCCTTCATCTCTCGGGTTCTCCATTGGCTCGGGTTTCCCATTAGCTCGGGTTTTCTATTAGCCAATTAATTAATTAATTAACGTTTTCTGTTTTCATACATTTGAATGCTTTTCGACCCTTCTTAACCATTTTCTGATAAATCCCAAAACATCATCTTGTTGACCATTAGCTACTCTATACCTGTCCCGTTTTCCCCATTCGATTTCGATGATTTTACCATTTATTGATTTTTCTCGGATTTCCGGATTCTTGCCTTTCGTAATTGCTTTTGGCATTTTCTAATACTGCTTCCATCACACTTTCCTTTACTATTGATTCTGTGCATGATCCCGCTTTTATTTGTCTTTTTTCTTCACTTACTTTTTATTTAAATTATTAACCTGAATTTCATTTAAATTTATTTTAATTTACGGACCTCAGTAGGTACCAGTGCGCTGCATGACTCATCGTTACCCCGCCCCCACCACGGTGAGTCATAAATGACGTCATCAATGACTCATAACACATGACTCATCAAGGGTGACTCATTTCAAATTTAAATTTCCAAAGGTCAAATAAGGTCAAACCTTTACCCAAGGGTATCATTCGAAAGGTATTTGAGAGGTCAATATGATGGTCATACCCTCAAAGGTGTATGGTGGGTCTTTGGCCTTCAAAGCGTCAAAAACCTTCGAATTTTTTCAAATATTATAATATATATATCATTCGAAAGGCATTTGAGAGGTAAGTATGATGGTCATACCCTCGAAGGTGACTCATCATTTTCAGAACAAAGACATCTGTTTTCAGAACAAAGACAATGACGCACCCATGGGATTTATTATTTATAACTATCAATAGTATTATTATTATTATTATTATTATTATTATTATTATTATTATCATCATCATCAAGTTTTAATTATCAAGGTAATTTAGAAAAAGACCATGACTCAGCCGCTAAGTCATCAAGGTCGTTCTATTTTTAGTAACAAAGACATCTATTTTTTGTTCCAGCGGTTTATTTTTGTTTTAATTATCGATTATGTAATAATTACTTTTTGTTTAAATCGTTGATTATATAATAATATTTTTATTTTTTTAATTATCGAATACGTAATAATTTAATTTTGTTTAAATCGTTTATTATATAATATTTTTTGTTTTAATTATCGATTACGTAATAATTTAATTTATCATTATTATTGGGAAAGATATTAACGCCCGTTCGGAAGATGTTATTTTCAAAATTATTATTATTATTTTCAAAGTTTTAATCAATATTATTATTATTATAATTTATAGTCCGAGTTTATCCGACAAAATATTCTGTCCCCTTATGTGTATTTGTCGTAAGGGTACTGGTCACATTCAACATGTCGCAACGGTATTATAATTATTATTATTATTATTATTATTATTATTTTCATTCAATGATTATCATATTCTTCAATGAAGAACAAGTTTCTTTTAAATCTATTTGTTAACACCTAGTTGTAAGTGATTAGTACTTGGTAGTTGGTAGTGAGTAATTGAAAATACTTGGTGGGTGATTGAATTTAGATTGGTACTTAGTTGATATTTGTTAGTACCTATTCGGTAACGGGTCGTTGGTATTTGGTAACAGGTTGTTGGTATCTAGTTGTATGTATCCAGTTGTTGTTGTTGTTGTTATTGTTGTTGATATCTTGTACTATGTAAACGGTAACTAGTTGTTAGTGTCTAGTTGTAAGTACTTGGTAGCCCTTTGTAATACATAGTTGGTAACAGGTTGTTGGTATCTAGTTATAGGTTGTTGATGTTGTTGATATCTTGTACTATGTAAACGGTAACTAGTTGTTAGTGTCTAGTTGTAAGTACTTGGTTGTTAGTATCTGGTTATTAGAAGTTAGTTGTTAGTACTTGGTAGCCCTTTGTAATACATAGTTGGTAACAGGTTGTTGGTATCTAGTTATAGGTTGTTGATGTTGTTGATATCTTGTACTATGTAAACGGTAACTAGTTGTTAGTGTCTAGTTGTAAGTACTTGGTTGTTAGTATCTGGTTATTAGAAGTTAGTTGTTAGTACTTGGTAGCCCTTTGTAATACATAGTTGGTAACAGGTTGTTGGTATCTAGTTATAGGTTGTTGATGTTGTTGATATCTTGTACTATGTAAACGGTATCTAGTTGTTAGTGTTTTGTTGTAAGTACTTGGTTGTTTAATTAATTTAATTAATGTTATTTACTTATGCTTAAATATTTTTATAAAGATATTAAATATTTGGTAATAATTTATCTAAGAAAAATAAATTTCCAATAACAAATAAAAGTATTTTCAAGTAATAATATTTATTTTATAGTTCATCATCTTTATATAATCATTTTTACGAAAAATAATTTGATTATAACTTGTTTAAAACTTTGTTTAAATATAAAAATAAATTTTATAGTTAGTTTTTTAAAATCAAAGTAAAGTTAATTTGTATATAAAATAATTCTATAACTCTATTTTAGAACAGAATTTCAAAATTATTTATTCAATACTATTTATTATAAAATTTTAGTGAATTTTTTGAAAATTCTTTCGTTTCTATCCAGAGAACTACAGTTTATTGTTTGCGAAACTTTATCTCAGTTATTCTCAGTGGGTAGTTTAACTTTAAATAATAAATGTGATATAAATTTATAGATAAATCCAACTTACTGTCAATATTTGTGGATATATAAATGAAATTCGGAAAGAACTAGGTTTATTTCTTTATCCTAATAAAAATATTTTATTAATTAATTTAAAGGATGATCATATTCTGTTTTATTAGATGGTTCAATAGATTTCTTTGTTTAGGACTTCGCCAACTACGTAATTGATAATAGTAATTAAAAAGAAAAAATAAATACAAATTTGTTGATATTATTAGAATTTGTTCTCAGAATAAAATCTTAAAAATAATAATAATAATTATAATACTTATAATAATAATAATTTAAATAATAATAATAATGCTAGATTACCGACAAATTCCAGAGAAAATTCAGAAGAGTGAGAAAACTGGCGGAGAAGCCCTTTAAAAACATTATTTTGTAAATTAAATATAATAGGGTTGGGGGCCATCTTTATCCCTTAATTAATATATATTCACAAGCTGATCGTTGTGGTGGGCGGTTGTAATCCAATTAGTGTGAGGCCTCTGTAAATATATATTGTTGTTAGTGAAAACATTAACTAATTTGGTTATAGTGCCAATGACGCATGTATTTTGAAATATATTTTTAATACGTTTCAAATGTGCTGGTAGTTGACTACCCTGACATTATAGGCGTAATGTTCCGTACGGAGAACTATAATGCCCAGGTTCTTCTGACCCTACTTCGGGGAGGCACAGGCGACCCTTGTGGACGCGAACAAATATCCACCGTGTCTTTCAGGCACAGATATTTGGTCACTGCTCATTAGGCCTGGCAATGATAAATGCATAAACTTTGCCTTGTCCTCTCTTGTCTTGATTTTAATAGTTTAAATAATTATTAAAAATAGTATGTGTGATAAGTTTTATTTTTTAAGCTCAGTTTTTTTATTTACTCAAAATTGACATATAATTCCTTAAAATTTTACCCTTAATTGTTGACAAATTTCTATAGGTTATGTTATATCACCAATAGATAACGGTCGAATTTCTCATGATTTCAATAAATGTTTAGTTTTAATATAAGAATAGGGTTCTTAATACATTATTTATATATATATATATATATATATATATATATATATATATATATATATATATATATATATATATATATATTAAATGTGTATATAAAATTTAGATGTAAAAAGTTTTAAGTGTTTTGAGTGTGAATAAATAATGATGTCATTTTGTAGAGTTTTAAATTCTATTGTTTTATTTGACAATTATTCACATTTACCACTCCTTATTTTCAAAAATTATGAAACTTCATAACTAGAAATCTTAATTTTTTAAAATAGATTATAATTAAACTTACAAAGTTTTTAAATTATGTTTTTTAAAATAATACTTAATAATCATGTTTTATTAAATTTAAGAATTCTAAATTAACATGTTATTCGAATTAATTATGAATTAGTTGCAGAAATTAGTAAGTTTTAGTAGTGCATTAACATGTTATCAATTTATAGAATACTGAGAAACATATTTGCGAATTGAATAAACTTAAAAATAAATAATATATTTATCAATAAGACTTATTATTTTCAATAATAATTTTTAAGTTCATAAAACCGAGAGAAATTTTATTTAATAATATTTATTGTGAGTTTATGGTATGTGTGTGTTATCTGTGCTGGTATTTGGGTTATAATAGTAGCTATTGTTTTCTGTTGTGTGAGCATTTTTGTTATTGTTAGGTATTTGGGTAGTATTTGTTGGATTTTGTTGATTTGATGCCATTTGTTTGTTTTGTTTTTAGGATTTATTTTGATATTTTAAGAAATAGCATTTATAATCTCTGCTCCACTCCTTTAATAGTATTTCTTGCGAAGTTGAGTTTATAGCCTATAAGCTGTAATTTTCCGAAATGAACTTCATACCGAATACTGTTATAGTATAAATTTTTAATATTTTCATGAATTAATTGCAATCTTATAGTAACTCTACAGGAATAAATGATAAATTAGTAGTATGTCGAACCATTTTATCACATTACGTTAATCAAAAATGTTCTTTGGTTTACTCGATTATGAGAAAGGTTATTCATGAAGCTAACTTCGACAGCCGTATAGGTAGAATTCACTTCTATGAAATTTCAAGTTCAAAATTATTTATCGAATACTCCACCTCTAATAGTAACGTGTTGTGTTGCAATCAATCCTAAAGTCCTTATAGATAAACCCACTGTTTACGTTGTTTCTTTTCAGTCAATTGTTCTTCCAATCACCGCTCCCTGACAATTTGACGAAGTATGCCGGTCCTATCTTGGTGGTATCAATTTCTTCTCCACCCGAAGCGACAATTACAGGTACGAGTGTCGCCACAATCGCACCCTCTCAACCGTCATCCAAGGTTACTACCCAAATAGTCTACACCAGCTGTCTCGAGCCGAACGGATGCGTAGGAAGCGCGCACGATAGGACGAAAGTGGTTCGCGAGCAGCCTCCTAACTTGTTCAGGTACTGCCAGCTCGCATCGTTCCTCCAACGAACTTACCATGGGACGAAACAGTGATTGCTGATTTCGTGTTAGACGACCTCCTCGCCGAGGCCGCTTCCTTCTGGACCGAATCAATGTGATCATCATTCCAACTTACCCTACAAGTCTCTGTGACATCATCTTGATTTCGTTTAATCTGATCAATGTGTAAAGTACACAATGATGAATTTGTTGTATGTTAATAGAGCCTTCTTTGATTGAGCTTCGTTATCTTACTATGATTGGAGAATTCTTGATAAAATTTCGAAAGTAGGACCGTAAATAGTCCTAGAAATGACTGTAATAGTTGAATGGGATACATCGTAGGCTTAAGTCCTTCTAACGACAGTCCAGGACCCGAATAGAAAGATTAGAAGAGAGTAGTGCTAACGCAGGTGCTCACCTGTTTTCTAGCTTTCGCCGACCTTGCACTGTACCAGCGTGAACCATCATCACAGGTGAATTATCGTGATGTTATAGTCATGTGGCATGTCGGAAACTTTTGAGTTTATCGTTGCTTGTCATCGAGACCTACAACTCTTGTTACTCAGGAAACTTTGTTTGTTTAAATTAGTAGAAATTTGTTTTATCCCTCGCGCCAAACAATTTCAATAAAAACCTAAACATACTATATTGAATATTGAATGTAATGAATCGAATTAATTTTGTAGGAATTGTCCAAAAATGATTTTGACGACAGATTGTGACAATCGGATGAAGTCTATGGACTAAATTCATAACGGATTAGGATAAAAGAATATTAAGATCTTTAATCTATACATTTGCGAAGGTTTGGATGTTTTTCTTGGTCTGCAAGTCTTCTTTCTAATAACGAATTTACTGATTGTGACGATCGGGTAGAGTATTCGGATTAAATTTGTAACCAATTAGGATAGGAAAATATTAAGATCTTTGGTTTATTTATTTGTGAAGTTTTGTATATTTTTCTAGTTCTGCTAGTCTTCTTTCTTTATTTTTTAATTTACTTAAGATAGTTTCTTCAGTATTCCATTGATTTCTTTTTCGCATTTTTAATTGTTTTTTTATTCTAACTATATTAAGGTGATCAGACGTCCAGCTTTTGGCGATTTATCTTTTTCACGATTTATCCCGCTTCAAAATGAATAAAAAATATGTCAAAGAATAAAATATTATACAATTTTTTATATTTATAAATTGTACTTATGTTAAAAATAAAAAAATATTACCATATTATTTTTATTCTATATGAAAATTTTTGTTGATACCCCCTCCTTCAAAGTTGTCCCGCTTTACCCATCTAAATATCTGTTCACCTTAAACTATATAGTTTATTTAATAAAAATTCATAACAAAATTCGGGATGCAAATTGAACATTTCATTACGATATTGTAATAAAAATAGCAATAATAAAATAGTTGATAACACACTACTCAATGAAATATAAAGAACAGTAAGGATAATAATAAAATCGACGATAATCACAAAAATAACTGAACATTGCACAAATAAATAATACAAGGTTTACCAAACTTTATCAGCGATGGAACACTTGGCCAATCAAATAATTTTGGCGGAACACTTAGCTTATTTTTAGGTTGGGTAATCCATAATAGTATAAATAAAAATGAAAAATGTAATTAAAGAAATATCACCAGATCAGGTAAAAACAATCCCATCTACCATATCTCTTTCATGTACACAGGACGAGAGATTGTCTTCTACCTCATTAAAAAATATTGGCACTTGTTAAAAACTTTTATTGCTGTACCCAACATCTAGGTACTAAAAATCTTCGCCTGCCCTTGACTTCATAAAACTCAATGAAGTTTAACCTTTGCTCGTCTTTCATTATGAAATAGAATATGTTCAATTTTCTAAATTTTCTCCAAGTTTTTACGAAATAACTATTTAGGCTCCACGGAACATAGTTTGGGAAACCCTGGACTAATATGTACATAGAGGCTCTATTAGAAGGTGCTTTTGTACATTAAAATTTTTGGTACCAGTAAATTAAAATATTCCACATTATAAAAACTACTGTATTTTATATATACTTAAGAGTTAATTAAAACAATTAAGTGATAATTTAAGCTTTTTGCTGTGAATAATGTATTTAATGAAAATGATTTTGACTGTAAGATAGTCCTTGTCAAGAACTATCTTATAGTCGAATGTTTTTCATTAAATACATTATTCGCAGCAATAGGCTTAAATTAACACTTGATTGTTTTAAATAATAGATTATCAAACTTATTTCTTTTACCGTCCCCTTTGAAAATCAATTATTTTTCAGCGCCCCCATCTTTTATACACTCTTAAAACTTAAAAACCACAATTTCATTACTTTAGCTCATTTAGTTCAGTCTTTCTCAAAGTGGGCGATAACGCCCCCTTGTGGGCGTTTGAGACTTAGAGGGGGCGTTAAAGAGCCCAGAAAAAAATGAGAGGCCTTGTCGTGGGTTAAGAGGACGATGGTAGATTTGTAATTTCATTTACTTTATATTTTAAATTTCACTAAAGTTAAAACCTACCTACTACACAATAACGAATAATTAGTTTTGTTGATTTCATAAAGAAATAAATAAAATTACCTGGGGGAAGATCGCCATGACAAACGGGACGATCTATAGAGACTCAGAAAAGAAAACGGAAGTGAAAAGAAATCAAAAATGAGAAAGAGAAAGGAAATAAAAGTTATCAAACAGGAAAATAAAAATCAAGGTCAGTACTAATTAATTAGTACAAAAAAGGAAAAGGAATTTTGAAATCAGGGAAAAAGAAAAACAACAATATCCTTATCTCGACAGCTTGCGAGTGATAATAGAATTGATGGGAGAAGGCGGCCAAACAAGAAAGGAAAAAGGGAAAAACAACTTGACAGCTGTCAGAGATAAAATTGGGACAGTCGGGGAAAGCAGGAGATGGAAAGTGGAAAAACACTTGATTATCTGGAGTGCCACAAGAGAAGCAAACTATATAAGGGAAAACTGGTGAACATGAAATTAGAGAAAAAGAGAACAAAAAGAGACGACAAATTTAGAAGGAAAATTAGAGACGATTTGAGAGACGATTTGGAAGACGATTTGCGAGACGATTTGAGAGACGATTTGAGAAATAGAATTATTGAAGAAAATTAGACGTTGGACGAAACTTTGTTGAACAAACGATTGTCAAAATAATTGTAAAGGAAATAATTGTGGAAAATAATTATTGGAGAAGAGTTGAAGAGAAGAATTAGCTGAATAATAAAACGAAAAGAACTTATTGATTATTTGAATAAAGTTTGAAAGAAAGTCAAAGAAAAAAACCAGTTCAAAATCCCAGTTTAGAAACCAATCAGTGGTTGTGATCTTTTAATCCGGTGTTATACACAAGTGCTATCCCTCACCGAGTGTTGTAATAAGCATTGTATAGTCACCAAGTAGAGTGTTGAATTTATCGTCAGTGTCAAGTGAAAGTTTATTTGTGATTATCAATAAAGATTTCTGTTGTCAAGTGTTATTTGTGAATTATATAAAGACACGCTTGGAGTCAGAGTAACATTAAATTTTATCACCAACTCAATAACACAACAGTTTATATTTCTACCCTGTATGATGGTATAAAAACTTATAATACTTAACATAGATTTCGTAGGATAGCCCGCACGCCGCACACAATCAAGTTGTAACAGGTTTCTGTTAAATAACGCTATTGGAGCAATCCGGTAGCAATCGGCTGGTTCATCAATACTTGTCCTAACTTGCTTAGTACGATTGAGCGTCGAAAGAGATAAACGAGTTTGTGCGTGTTTGTCTTATTCCTGTCGGTACTTGCTGTATTTAAATCCTATATAAAAGCTCTTAATTTTTCTTATATTTTCATTAGTGATTTCGTGCACTATCTTTAAACAAGTATTTAAGTTCAACACTTTATTTATATATTTTTGAAAACAAAGCCATGTCGGAAGCAAAAAAGAAGAAACTGCAATACAGTGCAGAATATATTAAATATGGATTCATAGCAAATTCGATAAACCCATCTTTGCCTTTGTGTCTTCTTTGTTCAAAAACATTTTCAAACGAAACGATAAAGCCTTCAAGACTTCAAGATCATTTGAATAAAATGCATCCAGATAAGGACAAAATGTAGCCTACTTTCAAGATCTAAAAAAGAAGCATAATGTTCAGCTAAGTGTATTGAAACTATTTTCGATGGCTGCTAAGCAAGACGATGACGGACTTCGAGCTTCATACAATATCTCTCTGTTAATTGCTCAAACAGGTAAACCACACACCATCAGAGAAACGTTAATTTTGCCGGCGATAAAAGAAGTTTTATCGACTGTGCTCCATAAACCGGTGGCAGATATAATTCGAAAAATTTCTTTGAGCAATAGTTCTGTACAAAGAAGAATTGATGAAATGACTGAAAACATTGAAGAGTCATTGAGCAATCATCTGAAGACTAGTCAATTTTCAATTCAGTTGGATGAGTCCACTTTACCAACTAATATATATTTCATTTGTTATTAATTGTTAAATAAATCTATTTATTAAAGAATAATTGAATTTATAATTACAATTTTATTTAATACAATTAACTGTTAAAATAAAGTGATGATTTCTTGGTAGCAGCATTATTATTTAAAATTTAAAGCATTAAATAATAAGGCTGCTACCAAGAAATCATCACTTTATTTTAACAGTTAATTGTATTAAATAAAATTGTAATTATAAATTCAATTATTCTTTAATAAATAGATTTATTTAACAATTAATAACAAATGAAATATATACATATCTTATGTATTTTAATATTTCTTGATTTTTTGTTACATATTCAATCATATACAGTTTTCCACCCACCGACTATAATTCAAGGCGACAGCGTGGAAATAATATCTGATAAAGTAGACAAGTCTATTTTAATTTACGAAAATGATACCCTAAGATATAACACAACATCCGACTGCGATGAATATTTACCATATGAGTTGATAAAATGTGAGCTAAAAAAGACCACTGTCCATCTATATTTTGTTACGCACGTTGATTCAAATGGAATTTGGAAAATAGATTTCGGTAGTATTGAAATAATTCCAATTATCTATCCAAAAATAGTTTTGGTGACAAATTTCATTAAGCAGAAGATTCAAGGAGAGATAACGATTGATGATGAAATCCAGATCATCTGTACCTTATTAATGGTTGATCAAAGAATACCAATATTGGCTTACAGTGAGAGAATTAAGTTTTCAAGATATACGAGAGTGTCAAAGTCTAATTGTTCAATTGACGATCAAATTGTTGTTGTGCCCGGTTCGGTGAATACGAAGATCATTTGCATATTTAACATGTTACGAGTTGAAAGCACTGTTCTATTTGAGAGCAACAATTCAACGGAAGTAGAACCAAACATAGAATTGCGATTAAATATTTTATTAATAGTTTTACTTGTTTTGTTCGTTATTTATTTCCCGTCAGCCACCTATTTGCTGGTTCAAATGATTAAAATAGATAAAAATATTGAAATAAAAAATTGAAAGGTAATTTTTTGAAATCATTATTTTAATTCTCTTGCTCATTATATATTGAAGTATCAATAAAATTTCAGTAAAATTTTATCTGTATAAAATACACTAGGAAATTTGTCATTTCGCGATTTTTGAACAGGAATCTTTGGTCTACTTAAAAAAACTAGGATTTGGTGATCACTTTTTTTTAAAATGGACCTTCTAAATTTATAAGGGAATTTTATAAAATTCTTCAAAAACACTAGGATTATGTGATTTCATTAAAAATGCGAAAATATTTGTGGTCAGATTTTTATGATAGTGATGATATTATTATTTATATTTGTTTTGATATTCTGTGATTTTATTAAAATATATTTTTGAATTACTGTCTAAGAACATGCAAGAATCAATTTATCCAGGTATTAAAACGATTTCTGGAAAAAGAATATTGAAAGGAGCGGTTATTATCCATTGAAGAATTTATAACAATAAAAGTATAATTGGTGGTTTTTAAGGAAACAAAAAAGATCCCAATGTCAACAACTATTTCATATATCGGATTGCATTTTTCTATTTTCAATATTTCCTTCATAAATTTATTTTTATTATTTACTTTTAAATTATTACCAAATTTTGCTTGCAAACTGAGGACATTAATTACTGAAGGACATTCATTACAAAATTCAACTAACTTAATATTTAAATAATTCAATATATCTATTACTACAATTACTTTGGGTATATTTCCTTAACAACTAAAAATTCTCCAATTATTTCTTTATTGTTAGACTTTAAACTTAGAGAAACTTTCCATAAAATCCCTAACATACTACCGTTTGCGCAAGATTAAAAAAATTTAAATTCAATTTTTCAACAATTGATTGGGATAAAACACTTATTTTTGCTACTGTGTCAAATAATGAATTAAAAGTCACATTATTTAATTTAACATTATTAAATTGTCCACCATCTACATTACAATATCCTCTATCATATATATCTTAACACTCGGTAGTTTTAATTTTTTAATGGATATATTTAAAAAAAACAATCATTTTTATCACAATCATTCACAAATATACAGTCATTCTCATTTTGTTCAGTATTACAATTATTAATTAAATAAAAATGAGAACAAAATTTTTGATTGGGGAATAAATCAACATTAAAATTATCAAACAATTATTACATTCAGCATTTAGGGTCCTCAAAAAATTATCATTGCTTATGTGTGATTTATAGCTCCTAACATATCCCCTCTGTTTGGAGCTTTAGCATTTCCCGATATTTCTGATTGTCCATCATAGTCGTTCGGTTCGTCATCATATACTGCAGCTACGTTTTCGCCATTGTTTTGATAATTTTCTTGATTAAAATTTCTATTTTATCGATTGAAATTCCCATGGTTTTGATTTGAAGTTCTTTGCAAAACATCTCGTACTGATTCTGTTTTTGAAAACACTGAAAGGTTAAATGATCTGCTTTACCACAACACGAACATCGAATATTTGGGCATTCCCGACGAATATGACCAATTTCACGGGATGCGTAACATTGCACTTTTGAATATTGATCTGAAATTCGATTTTGATACCAGTTTCTATTTGAGGTCTTTCACTGAAATTTCTATTGAAATTTCTTTGATAATCTGCTCATCCTTCTTGGAATTGATTTCTTTGTAATTTGAATATTCATCTTTGTTATCACTTTGATTTCGCTGATTTCCATAATCATTTCTTTTCTCATTATTATTCTATCGATCATTTTTCACAATTGACGCGTATGAGATATTTCCAACGGCTGAAACTTGTTGTATCTTGGATTTATCTTCATTCATTTTCTGTAAAATTTTTTTAATATATTTATGTGCCACTGGATCTTTTTGTACTAGCTCCCATCATTTCTTAAATCTTCTTTCAATAATTTTACTTTCAGTAAATCTTCCGCAATTTCATATCTTTTTATTTCACGGTTTCTTCTTCATTATCAAGGCAATGTTTTCAGAAGAACGTTATCAAATTTCAATCTTATTCAATCTTTTGATAATAAATTTAAAAATTATTACTTTAATTTACTTATTATATTACTTTAATTTACTTATTTAAAAATTAATACTTTAATTTGCTTATTTAACTTTAATTTAATTTTTTAGACCATTGATTATTTAATTTAAAAATTTGGATCCTTAATTTACTTTAATTTAACATTTGGACCAAAATTTATTAATTTAAACCCTTAATTTTACTTTAATTTACTTTAATTAAAAATTTACCCCATAAATTACTTATTGAACCCATTCATTACTTTAATTTTAAGATTTGAACCGTAATTTACTAATTTGAACCCTTAATTTACTTTAATTAAAAATTGAGCTCTTAATTTACTTTAATTTAAAAATTTGAACCTTAATTTACTTTAATTTAAAAATTTGAATCTTAATTAACTTATTTAGACCATAATTTACATTAATTGAAAAATAATTTAATTAATAATTTAATTTGATTTAATAATTTACTTTAATTAAAAATTTAGCCCTTAATTTACTTTAGTTAAATCCATCTTTAGATCCATCTTTAAATTTTTTCAGCAAAAATCTTGGAACTAACAATATATATTTAATCAAAGAATTTATAAATAACAAGTTTTAATTAATTCACAAAAACCGCAAATTCCTAATTATTAAAACAACAAGATATCTAACTCTCCCCTTCTTAAGACTTTTTCCACTTCTTCAGCCACTCGATTCTTCTTTCTTTCGTTCCTTCTTGTGAATATAGTTCGACTCGATGAGGTGATAGAAATCTGGCGATTTTATATGGGCCATCGTATTGCATACCATCCTTGTGCCTGTTCTGCGGCTCTTTACGTACGAGTACCTCCTCCCCCACCTCGAAAACACGAGTGCCCCTCTTTGTCTTATCCATACCTTTCATAGTGTCTGCGGCTTTACTCGAGTTAAATCTCGTGTCTTCGATTCTTTCGCTTCTTGATATCTCGGCTTGTTTCAGGTTAGAGTGTAGGTTAACACTCCGTCCATAAATTATCTCAAATGGTGATAAACCTGTAGCACTTTGTCGACTGCTATTTATAGTGAACTCTATTCTGGGTAGAAGTTCGTGCCAGTTTCTCTCTTCACATCCGCCTGCCAATGTTGCTGTAATAAGATCTCTTATCGTTCGTATGGCTCTTTCGGCTAAACCATTTGATTGGTGCTGATAAGGTGAGCTGAATTCCTGTTTGATTCCAAGTTTCTGTAGCTTCTGTCTTAGGAAATTCCCTTCGAAATTTCGGCCTCTATCTGTTAAAATACTCTTCGGTTTTCCAAATCGATAGATCCAACTATTAAGTATTGTTTTGAAAATGGTCCCTTCGTCTTGCTTTGTGATTGCAGTTAAAGAAATCAGTTTGCTAAAACGGTCCACCATTACTACCATATATTTTTTTTGGCGTTTATTTCCATGTAAGCCACATCTATAACAATCTGTTCTAGGAATTCAGAGCTATATCTAGGAATAAATGTTTCCTTGGTTCTTGTCAATCGATCTTTCTCTTAGCGCAGATCTCGCAACATTGTAAACAGAGTTGGATTGTTTCTTGCATTTTCGGCCAATAAAATATCTTTTCCATATAATGAAATAATTTCTTAACTCCAATGTGACATAGTTCTTCATGTAGCGTTGTTGTTAACAGGCCTGCAAATGTTTCTGGGACTAACATTAAGATATTTTTGTTCTTTTCTACTGTTATTAATCCTCCATCAATTTGTGTATTTTTTACGTTAAAAGGAAAACAATTCTTTTTCTCCCGTGTACATCCATTTTCCAATATCTCTCGCAGCTCTCGAAACCGAATGTCCTTTTGTTGTTGTTCCCATACTTTTTCCATAGCTTCTGTTCTTTGGATAGTATATATATATCTAATCTTTGATTTTCCTTCCTTAGCTTCTTCATGTCTTGTTTGACACTGGATGCAAACCATACTTTTTAATCTTGATAGTCCATCTGCATTTGAGTGTTCTTCGCCTTTCCGATATTTTAGTTCAAAATCATATTCCGACAGGTTAGCTAACCATGTTTGGAATTGCGGACTGATTGGCGTTTTTGTAGTGTTCATGAAAACCAATGCCTTGTGGTCGGTGCGAATTATGAATTTTTTCCCGTACAGATATTCTCTAAAATGCATGACGTATTCATGTACGGCGAGCAGTTCTTTCCTGGTTACACAGTATCCCTTTTCATGTGATGACATATGTCTCGAGCCATAAGCTATGACAGATTCTTCTCCATCTTCTGTAATTTGACTCAAAACTGCACCAATGGCTCCGAAACTAGCGTCTGTGTCTAAGATAAAAGTCCTATCTTCTCTTGGAAAATCAAGGATAGGTGCTTTGCACAACCGTCTCTTCAGAGTTTGGAAGCTCTCATTGCATTCTTTAGTCCAATTTATATCTTTATCGCATCCAGATGTTGCAGCGTATAATGGTTCGGCGATTTTGGCATAGTCTTTGATGAATCTTCTATAGTAGTTCGTTAATCCGAGAAACGATCTCAATTGTTTTGAACATTTTGGTACTTCTGCTTTCTCGATCTCTTCCACTTTCTTTCTGTTTGTCTGGATACCCTTCTCGTTAATTGTGTGACCAAGGAAACACAATTCTGTTTTATTGAATTTGCATTTTTCTGGATTTATCTTCAGTCCTGCCAATTTAATTCTTCTGAATATTTCCCTTAATAGCTCATCGTGGTCTTTTTGACTTTTACCATATACCAAGATATCATCTAGATAAACTTTCTTTCTTCATCAGTGTAAATTTTGTTTATCAATGACGTTTCTATATTATTGATTTTCACTAACTTTACTCCAAACTCTTTCATTGTATCAATGCCCCCTATGAATTCGGGTTTGATCTCTTTTACCACTACTACTGTGATTATTTTGGTCTTCTGATTCCATGTGGCGGGTATAGTCATGTATCCCATTGCTTCTTCACCTCCAGTTGAAAAAACTCCGCACAATAATATCATACTACGTTTAAGTTCTGGTTTGCCTATTTTCTCCCATAAACTCTTGCTCATGACTGTTACTGATGCTCCAGAATCCCATAACATCTCTGTTTCGGCATTATTCAACATTATTTTACTCCAATTTCTTCCATCTTTCGTCTGGTACATCTCTTCTTCTGCCTCGCCTCTTCGTCGTTCATTTTTTATTTCACAATTTATTGTCTTGACTCCACCGACGAAATGAAACCCATGGAGTCGCTGTTGTTTTTTCCGTCTTCTCTCAATATAGTATATTTTTCAGGGACATTGTATCTATCTTCCATGTCGCTGTGAGCAGTTCTGAAATCCTGGCTGTTCTCGGTGTAATCTCTTCTTTCAGATTTTGAATCTTCTTCTTCTATGCACGCTATCCTTTGATATCGGTGTGGAACCTCTTTCCGTAACGAAAAACAATCTCGGAAACCGTGACCTTCCTTGCCACATATCAGGCATTTATTTCCCAGTGGACACTCATACCTTCTGTGTCCCTTTTCGCCACAGCAAAAACAATCACCTACCGTTAATTTTGGGACCGATGCTTGTGATAGTCCTCTACTTTCGTTGTACAGCCTCCTTGCTATATTCTTCATGGATATTGTTGGCAGCTTCCTTTCTGAGCTATTCGGGATTCTCGCATTTCTCAAGAATTGTTCTCTTGGAGATTGTTCTCGACGACCATGGTTATTTCCTTCATATTGTATTGGTCCGCGTATAGGATATTCGTCTCTTCTTGATCTGTGGTGACTAAATCGGTCTTCTGATTGCCTTCTTTGTGGTGATGTAGGCATGGGATTTTGGGTATTCTGTTGAATTCTCATCTGCCCTCCCTCAGTCACCCTAGCGTATGTTCTTTGACCGATTGCTTTAACAAATTCTGTTTTATGGTTTCCATTTTTGTTACTTTCAAAAATTTTCACCAATGATCTCGTTTCTTCAATTTTTGTTTCTGGTTTCGTCAATAGTATCTCCCGCAGTCTCGCATCGCGTGCTTTATTTGCGATGAGGTCTTGAACAATATCTTCTTCTGATCGTCCTGAATTTACAACTTCAGCTAAAGCTTTTCTTAGCCGTATCTCAAAAGCTGCAAACTTTTCATCATCTTCCTGTTCCATAGCTGCCAATTCTCTGATTTTGTCAGTTATAGATTTTGTAATTGTGAACGTATTTAAGAACCTGGCCTTTTTTCTCTAGGTCCTATCTATTTGTATCGAAAAATATATATGTGGAAATAAAATAAAATATTAAAATGTATTAACAATAAATTTATAAAATTTTACAATTTAAAATCATTTTTTTGACTTGGGTTTTTCCAACATTGTTTGAGCGCATCTATTAAAATGTGTTTAAAATAATCGAAAAATTTATCCGACAAGATATTTTGTCCCCCTATAGGTATTGGTCGCACGGGTATTGCTCATACTCAACATGTCACAAGGGTACTGGTCATGTATATTAAAATGTATCAACAATAAATTTACAAATTTTACAATTTAAAATCATTTTTATATTTAAAATAATTAAGATCGCTTTGCTATACGATACAATACATCAGTGTTCTTCCATATTTTATTTTAAATCACTATTAGATTATCTCCTAGATAGAATTTAATTTTTGATTTTTTCTCTATTTATTTTAATTTAATTTTTATATTTAAAATAATTTTTCGTGTGGACATTTTTCCTTGTGGGCATTTTTCTATGTGGGCATTATTCTGTGTGGGCATTAATCGTGTGCGCAAAACTATCTGTGAGCAATTTTCTGTGGGCAATTTTCGTGTGGGCATTTTTCGTGTGGGCAATAATCCGATCACGAATAAATTATTGTGGTCAAAAAAAAGGAAATTGAATATTATTTGTACCGTTGAATTAAAAGAGTAACGTTGGTGAAATTTAGAAGTTATTGAAATAAAGTTTTGAGAAATTACGAGAGAATTTGTAAAGACTATTATTGCAATCAATTCAAAATTAAAACAAGAGTTAAAAATTGTAACTTTTTAAAATTTAGACGAGAAAAAGTTGTCCCAGGAAAATTCTACAATTTAAGAAGCAAAAAACAACCGGAAAGTATGGCGACAAGCAACTCAAATATCAATGAGCAAATCTCAGTGTCTACTACTCCAATGAACAATGGAAACGACTATGCCAGCTGTCAGAAATTACCCGTTGATCAGTACCGGTGGAGATCCAGTCGAATTTGTTGATATTATGGCAGACTATTACATGTATGCTACAGCTAATGGATGGAGCCAAGCAACTATGATACAACGACTACCATTATATTTAAAAGGAGCAGCGCTAGAAGCATGGCAACAGATCGATAAACGACCCATAGCAAATGATTGGACGAGATTGAAAGATGTGCTAGCAGCCAAGCTGATCGGAGGAGATATAAAGAGAATGATGCGTCAGAAGTTCTACAGTCAAGTGCAAAAGCGAGATGAATCAATCAGTGAGTTTGCATATCATTTAATTACTCTTGCAGAGAAAGCGTTTGAAATGAAACCAGATCAAGAAGAAGTGGCAAAGCAAGTTAAAGAATTACTCCAAGCTCAATTTTTGACGGGAGTCAAAAAAGAAATCAAAAAAGCTTTATGTTTTGTTTATTTTGCAAATTTTAATGATTTGATTAGAAAAGCCATGAGAATCGAAATGAATCTCAAAACGACTCAGTTAAAGACGGAATCATTTGCAACTATCAGTGAGCCAAGAGATAGATTAATAACCCAAGTCAGATTAATAAGGTCAACCAACCCATTTCCCAAGTTCAGAGAGAAATTTGAACCAAGAAAGTCAACAGCCAGTCCAAATGAGGAAAGAGAAAGATCACTTCAATGTAGTCATTGGCAGAAAATGGGCCATCAGTAGATGGATTGGGCACCGCTAGAACAGGACTCCGCTAGCACAACCCCCCCCCCCCCGGGGGTAAAAAATTTTTCTAAGTCTAAAAGTACATTTTTTTTTCAAGGTCATTTGTAGAACAAAGACATATGACTCATCAAGGTCATTGAAACAAAGACCATGACTCATCGGATGACTCATAAAATTTTCAAGGTCATTTGTAGAACAAAGACCATGACTCATTCAAGGTCATATGACTCATTCAAGGTCATTTAAACAAAGACCATGACTCATTCAAGGTCATTCTCAAGGTCGTATGACTCATTCAAGGTCATTTTCAAGGTCGTATGACTCATAAAATTTTCAAGGTCATTTGTAGAACAAAGACATTTTTTTTTCAAGGTCATTTGTAGAACAAAGACATTTATTTTTTCAAGGTCATCTGTAGAACAAAGACATTTTTTTTTCAAGGTCATTTGTAGAACAAAGACATTTATTTTCAAGGTCATATTATTATTTTTCAAAAATATTATTATTTTTATTATTATTTTTCAAAATATTATTAACTGTGCCAGCGGAGTCCTACTTTTCGGGGCGCCAGAACTTTTTGAGTTTTCAAAATTAATTAACAATTGATACATCATTTTGAAGCCCAGACGAAGACAAATCTTTTGAGCCATAGAAATAATTTTTATCATTAGTAGTATAAAAGTTATTAACATTTTCCCGAGACCATTTTTCAAGGTCATTTGACTATTTTATTATTATTTTTCAAAATATTATTATTTTCAAGGTCATATTATTATTTTCAAGGTCATATTATTATTTTTCAAAATATTATTATTTTCAAGGTCATTTGTAGAACAAAGACATTTATTTTCAAGGTCATTTGTAGAACAAAGACATTTATTTTTTCAAGGTCATATTATTATTTTTCAAAATATTATTATTTTCAAGGTCATTTGTAGAACAAAGACATTTATTTTTTCAAGGTCATATTATTATTTTCAAGGTCATTTGTAGAACAAAGACATTTATTTTTTCAAGGTCATATTATTATTTTTCAAAATATTATTATTTTCAAGGTCATTTGTAGAACAAAGACATTTATTTTTTCAAGGTCATATTATTATTTTTCAAAATATTATTATTTTCAAGGTCATTTGTAGAACAAAGACATTTATTTTCAAGGTCATCTGTAGAACAAAGACATTTATTTTCAAGGTCATATTATTATTTTTAAATTTTTAAAGGTTCCCGCCAACGAAAATTATTCATCGATAGCTCATTTTGAAGCTCAATCCAAGACCTTTCGAATGAGCCATATATCTCGTTATTCCAATTATTATTTCTAAAGATATTATTATTATTATTATTATTAATATTATTATTATTATTATTATTATTATTATTATCCCTCCTTCATAGAAATTAAACATTTCCATGTCCTGTAAAAGTTCAATGGGTTCCTTTAATGTCATAAGCGCTGAGGCCCATGACATACCGGGAATGCCATAAAAATTTAGAGGCTCAAGACCATTGTATGCAATGGCCTTTTCACGGAATTGTGTAAAATAATCTGCGAGGAGAAACACGTCAAGTTTAAGGTATGTTAACATATAGTCTAACATATTGTTACAATTTTGTTGAGTCCAAATAACTTGGGCTAATTCATATTCATCATTAGACACAGAATCCCAAATAGGAGGTAGTTCAAGAGTTGATTCCAGGACCTCAAGAGATGTAGCGAAGTCATAAGGGAAGATACCTTTTGCTCGAACAATTGCGCCATCAAAAACAGAAGAAGTTAAAGGCAGATCGGAAAGAGTCTTAACAGCTTTTGCAAGTGATGAATTAACAAACTGCATGCTGTCAATAAAACGAACAGGCAATTTGTTAATGTACGCGATGAGAGAGATAAATTTTTCCGTAGTGGTTGGAATAATATTCAATTCCCAAGATGGAAAATTACTCAAACCATACTTCAAAATATGATGGAGATCATATCCCCTCAAATTGTGAAAAACAACTGGTAACTGTCTCTGAATTCTGCGAGAAACATTACATTTCCTACAGGCAGCACCAAGATACTTACCTGTGAAGTGACAATGGTCCCTAACTCTATCTCTAATAAATTTTTTACAAAGATAGCAGGTCCTGGAATCAAAGAAAGCACGATCTTCAGCGAAAGACAAGGTTTGCATAGGTTTATTACAGTTAATTTCGTAATATGGCAGGACAATTGTGACAGCAATTTCCTCCACCTTATGCAAGAAAGACAGCACGCAATCCTCACCAACAAACTCATAATAAAATTTAGTTTTGTTATAATTATTAATTAGTAACATGCCTGCTGTTATCGGCATATGTTTCTGATGGTGTGTGATATCCTCAGGTAAAATCGACTCAAAATCTGCATATATTACGAATGGCGGGGTTACTGTTTTTGCGTAGTTTGAAAATATTAAATTTTTCTCTTTAGGTAATGTATATAAAGTAGAACCTATTTGATTCTTACGGCATAGGTCTACATGGATATCATAAGCGCTCCTATGTCTGAAGCCATTAAGGCAATGTGGGCACCAGTTGACGCGAATCCAAAGGTGACAGGAGCTATTTGGGTGTGAATTCATTAGTTTTTGAAGATCAAAAACTGCGGTGTAATGAAAATTATCACCGTCTTCTAATAAAAGTAAATATATTGGTTCACCACCTATGACCTTAGATCGGTGAATAATGTCTAACTGGGGGTGATGAGGGATATAATCATCATCATTGCTGACAGGTTTAGCTGGCTTATTTCTATATATTAAAACATTAATCGCTAAGTTAAGTTCACGGTTTTTGCGTTCGAATTTTGGGATGTTACTTAATCTCATAGGGCAATCACTAATGGGGTCAAAATTAATTTCATCCAAATAATTTTGGTAAGCACTAACTCGATGTTTATTTCTGCGTATAACATCACGCTTTAAGAGGGCTAGAACGCTGTATATAAAACACATATCATCTGTGTTCTTAATATTAACAATGGCTTTTTTAGACTTTAAAGCCGCTGGGGTGGGGATATAACTATGTCCAGCTAACCTATTCATAATCTTATACTTATTTATTATAAAGTCGATTTCTTTAATTTTAACAACCCGCCATCCGCTACCTAAATATGTAAATTTTTCTATCTTATTATTTAATTTAGTGATGCCATTTATTAAAAAGTTTTCCGTAAAAACTTCGGCGTTATTAGAAAAGAAATTATCCTTTAATTCGCCGTCTTTCTCAAATTGAATCAGAACCGTGAACTGAATTTTAACGGGCCCCATACCGTTCATTTCTGATATTAATTTTTGAATAATTTTTGGTGTTATGGATATTTGTACTAAGGCGTCTTTCTCCACGTCAAACCTTAGATTTTTTCTAGCCCCCTTAAAATCTAATTCTATTTCTGGCTCGTTGTCTATATCAACTGAACCACCTATTTGATTATTATTTAATATATTATTTAGAATATTATCTATTTCATCACCACCATCAATAACTTTAACAATTTTAGATGGAACACAAGACACAGGAGTAACAGCAGGCCGTTTTTTATTTACATTATTATTTACATTATTAATTACATTATTAATTACATTTTGTGCTGTGCTATTCACATTTTTATTTTTGATATGTTCGGTATTTTGTGTTGTGCTATTCACATTTTTGATATGTTTAGTATTTTGTGTTGTGCTATTCACATTTTTATTTATAGTTTTGATATTTTGTGCTGTATTATTTATAGTTTGTGCTGTATTATTTTTATTTAACTTATTAAAAAGTTTCTTTTTATTTGATGGAAATTGGTTTAAATGATTAGAATGACTATTATAAAAATCACTATATTTTATAGGTTGGGAAGTCTGGCATATTGGGCATAAATAGTATTTGATTCCATAGAATTTATGCCCATAGTATTTTCTCATATTTTTGTGACATACTTTAGTATGCCCAGTCGAAGAAACACAATAACGAGGATATAATTTACCTATTAATAAATTTATTTAATAATTATCTAAATATTGTTGTAATATTGTTGTAATATCTTTATTATCAATTGTTAGTAGTTATTCAGTTTTATTAGACAATAAAACGGGATAACTATTAACAATTATTAATAAAGGGTATATTATTAGATCAAAACTAACAAAGACGTGGAAATTTAAAAGTATTATTATTATTATTATTATTATTATTATTATTTTTATAAGAGAGATGTAGTTGCAAACTACTAGTAGAAATTATGGGTCAATTATTATTATTATTATTATTATTATTATTATTATTATTATTATTATTATATTAAAGAGCAGTAGCTGCATGCTGACTGCAGACTACTATGTAGCTACATGCTTACTGTAGACTACATTATTATTATTATTATTATTATTATTAATATTATTAGAGCGCAGTAGCTGCATGCTGACTGCAGACTACTATGTAGCTACGTGCTCACTGTAGACTACATTATTATTATTATTATTATTATTATTATTATTATTATTATTATTAATATTATAAGTATTTTAACTATTGTAGATGCACATAGCAAACTACAAGGTTTTATTTTATAACTATAATTTTAAATATTTTCACAATAATTTCATTATATTTCAAAAAAGTAGTATTTACTTCATATAATCATTTTCTTCATAAATTTCATCATAATTTTAGGCATAATTTCTTCATAATTTTGGTTATAAATCATTTTCATCATAAATTCATAAATCATTTTTCATCATAAATCATTATTTTGGTCATAAATCATAATTTGGGCATAAATCATTTTCTTCTTAATTTGGGCATAAATCATTTTCATCATTATTTTGGTCATAAATCATAATTTTCATTATAAATCATTTTCTTCTTAATTTGGGCATATAGCATTTTCATCATAAATCATTTTCTTCTTAATTTAGGCATATAGCATTTTCTTCATAAATCATTTTCTTATTAATTCGGTATAAATCATTTTCTTCATAAATTCATCATAAATTAATTACAAAAGTTTTTAAGAAATAAATGAAATTAATATGAAAATATTTAAAAATTCCTTATAAATTTTAAAAGCATATAAAAAATATATTAAAAATAAATAAATCTAACATAACGAATCCATATCGGAATCATCTTCAGACAGGCATAAATCATTTTCTTCTTCTTCAGACAGGCTTTCATCTTCAGAGATGTTTTTAATAATTTCTTCGTCGACATTGAAAATTGAAACATTTTCTAAAATGAAAAAATTAATTTAATAAAATGAAAAAATATTTAAATTTACTTTTTTCTTTGACAACATTGATTTGCCCATCATTAACTGGGGCATTCATTTCGTCGTCAATATCGACATTGAAAATTGAAACATTTTCTAAAATGAAAAAATTAATTTAATAAAATGAAAAAATATTTAAATTTACTTTTTTCTTTGACATCATTGTTTTGCCCATCATTAACTGGGGCATTCATTTCTCCCATAAAAACTATATCATCTTCCTCATCATCGCTAATGATGATAGGTTCTAAAGAAAATAATAATAAAAATTAAAATAATAATAATAAATTTACCGAATATATTATCCAGATTCAGAATATCTTCGTTTTCTGTGACTTCAAACCAATCTACTATATCTAAATAAAATAAAATAAAATAAAATAAAATAAAATAAAATAAATTACCACTCGTCAAGAGTCCTCTCAAGATGCGATTATTATTATTGTTTGCCATTTTGAATAGATTTTTAAAAATTTTGAAATAATTGTGACAAATTTTAGATTTGTCAATGTTTATAAAGAGAATGAATATTTTCCTGTCCCAACCAATGAGAATATAGACACACAAACATTTACACTGAATATTTTACTAACTCAACCAATCACACGCATGCATGTATGTAACATAAATCATTCAGAAAAACATGTGACTGCCTTTGTTAGTCATGCCTTTGTTAACTTGCACTGTGCATGCATCAGGCAAATGTGTTCTTTATGTAGAATTAATAATATTTACGCAAATAATAATAAAATTAATTAAAAATAATAATATTTTTTCAAAATAATAATATTTTTCAAAATAATAATATTTTTTCAAAATAATAATATTAATAACCATAACAATAAAGGAAAGGATACATTTATTAAACATCAAATTTTTTGTACAATAACCAAGCTAAACAATGTTGACCACATGTTTGGGTCAAGGGATTTTGAAACATAGTTTTATTATACACAATAGGTTTCCCCATTGTTTGTAGTTTTGATATCAACAAAGCCGGGTAATAAAAACCCATAGGATCGAACACGAATATATTACCAGGTTTCACATATATAGCTATCCAATGTTCTCCACCAAGATGAGACGATTGAGTATTGACGATTATTGCTTGATTATTGCTCAAATATGGAATTTTATCAAGAGGAAAAACTCCAACAAATTCATTTCCCAATATCTGTTTTCCGATTTTATTGACCTGAACAGAACTATTTAAATAAATCCTGAGTATAAAAAACAACTTACTCCATGATAACTTTTTTATGTTTCTGTATACATTTATACCAACACAGTTCTATTTGCAGTAATTTGAACTTCATTTTCAAATACTCCATATATTATAACATGTACTGGTTCAGTAATAGCTCTTGCAAACTTTATATCCAGTCGTAAATTTCCATTTTGAGGTAATTGACTTTGATTTAAATCAAAATCAGGGGCTAAAACAAATGTAAAAAATGGGTATTTGCTTTTAAAATCTTCTAGAGTTATTCCGCAATTCAAATTTTTATCTAAATAACCCAGATTTCTAACAATACTCTGCATATATGTCGCGCAGTAATTATCATTCTCGAAATCTTGAATATATGTTTCTCTATAATCAGTATTTTTCGACAAAGTCAATGATGTAACACCAAAGTTTTTGAAAATCGAGCTGGATGCAGTATATGATCCATTATATTGTGCTTCACTTTGAAATGTTATCAGAATAAAATTAGGCATTCTTCTGTCACCAAATATTTGTTCTTTATAGAATGATGAAGCACCTTTAGCAATAGCAAATTGTACAATTTCCTTTGTTTTTAATGGATAAATTGCATGTTTTGAATTAAGACCCAATTGATGACCAGCTAATACTGAAGGGTCTACTCGAACTCTTCTCACCAATAATTTTGCATCAACTAATTGACATATTGGTGCAGTAGTTGCACTAGTAAGAGATAATGCAGAATCAGACCTTTTCAGTCTAATATGTACATTAACTCCCGGTAGTAAATATTTCGGTTGATCCATAAAATCAAGTTGTAATGATGAGCACATGGTGAAAACCTTTGAGCCTTTTACCCACTTTTTTCTTTCATCATCTGCTGCTGCATAGCCCATAGGAGTAAGACATGTATTTTTAGTATCGGAATTGTAATTTAAAATAGTTTCTATTAATGCCTTGTGAATGAATGTATTATTTCCGCCCTCAATCTTGATATTATTAAATCCCAACACGGCATCTTTAAACAGAGTATGAAACAGGAAATTGTTCGGTATTACATCTGCATTGGCATCCAAAACTTTTCTATCTTTATCTACAACCTTAATCTGAACAGTCAATAAAGTATCGTTCAAATCTAAATATTCGGTTTGAGAACCATTAATATAAAACTCGATATCATTTCTACTATCGGTAATTGAATTCATAGGAAAAACTTCCTCAAATGCCCCAAATTCTATTACAGCCTGGGGCGACGGTCTATCAAATATACATAATTCAGATTTACCACAAATCATTTTGCAAATATAGTTCCATGTCCTTTCATTCGTTTGTTTATACGTGATATTCCATGTCTTTTACGTTTTGGAGCTGGAGCTGGAGCTGGAGGTTTTTCTTTTTGAAACATACCTGCAACCCCGGGTAAAACTTTCCCTAATTCTGCTAAAGCATTTGTTTTTAGAGATGGTAATATTTTCTGTTCATTCATAATAACATCTTTTGCAGTTTTCATACCAAAACTACCAATACGTTTAAGAATAGGCAGGGCAAATCTACCAATTGTTCTCAACCATCCTGATCCGTACTGTTTACCAATAAAATATGGTAATTCACCACCAGATTGGCTACCACTATACATACTAATAATATCAGAATTAGCCATTTATTTTACGAAAATGTAATGTCAAATGAGTTTTTGAACCTTTTGGAAATTCGATTAATTGACCAGAATCATCTCTTATATTTATTTCTATATTGTTTATACAAGATGTTGAAACAGGTAGATACATGGGATTTTCTACATTGATTTGTACAACTTCATCTTGATCATGTTTTTCAATCCATATAGATTTCATTAAAGGAACACTAGAATCGCCAACAATAACTGGTTCCACGATATTACTGTAAATGAACATTTGCTGATGATGTTTAAGGATTTTCGGTTTGTTTGTTCCTTCACAAATTTGTTCATTTTGTGTACATACTGGTTTAATCAATCCTAATGTTTTTGTCAAATTTGAGTCAAATTTAACTTGACTAAGATTAGAATTTATACTAAATCTAAATACTTTATCTTTTTGAAGCTCAAAAACTGTTAAAATATCGCTACAATTCTCACCTAAATAAGTTTGTAATTGTTCGAGGTCTGTAATATATAAATTATCTTTAAAAGTATATGCATGCTCTGTTATTTCAATGTATGATAGCTTAAATTTAAATTCCACTAAATTATTAGATTTTGGAAGTGTAGAGAGATTTATTTTGACTGTATCATTAAATACATTACGTAAATCAGTAAATCCAAGACGTTTAGCATCAGCCACTGTAGAAAATATAATTTCGAATGGCTTATTCAAGCAATTCATGTATATATATTGACCATCATCATAAATTATAGGTTTCCTTGATTTCGATGAACTCGTCAAGTTATAACTATCTTTATCAATAAGAACACTAATATATTCCGTTACTGCTACTTTCTTATTATATTCAATAACAGATTTGCTATAGATCGGGAATAAATTGTATACAAATGTAAAATCCAACAGAGCAACTTCCCAGTCATTATCCAAATAGATGGGGTTTTGGAGTTCGATGATGAATTTGCTTGCTTGATTTTCAGGATGAATTAATGGACAACTATTGCTCGGCAAAATAGTATAAAAATTCACTTTACTAGGTCTTTTGCTGATATCCATGACGGGTTTTGATAACCATGCCATTTGACATAGTATTGTTTATCCTTACCGACCTTTTTAGTTTTCAATATTTTTTGAATTCTAAATACTTTTGGGGGAGGAATGACTTGTAATTCCTGCTCATAAAATTTCCCCTGTACAATATTATTATCATTGTCTTTGATGACATACATTACAGGATTCTGTTTAGTATTTATTTTTGAAATTACAAAGACTTCATCACTCCAATTAGTATCAAAATTTTTAATAAATGGTGATGCACTAATTTTACTAATTCTAACATGGTCACCGACTTTATATTTAGGTTTTGCAATTTTTACAGATTTCTTAGATACTAGTGTTTTTGATGTAATATCAACCGGTCTCAATCCATTCAGTCCTCGATGTGATGAATGATTATAACTTGTTATTATTTTCGGTAAAGCATTTACCCATTTTTATTACCTTGATGCACGAACAATTTCTTTAATCTATCTCTCAATGTTCGATTAAATCTTTCAACATGGGCAGCTTTGTATTGAGAATGTACCGAATAGTGATTTATTTTCAATTTATCGAGGATTTGCTTAACTTTACTATTTTAGAATTCTTTACCTAAAATAATAATAATAATAATAATAATAATAATAATAATAATAATAATAATAATAATAATAATAATAATAATAATAATACCTAAATCTGTTTGCAAGTTATTAGGATGTCCGTCTTTAAATAAAATATTAATTGCCTTGGACATTTCTTCTGCAGATTTTGCCTTGACAGGTATTGCTCGTGCAAACCTGCTGTATACATTAATACATGTTAAAATATATTTATTCCCATTGTTAATTTTCGAATAAGGTATCATCTCCATCAAATCCATTTGCCATAAATCGTCAATACCAAATGTTTTATACGCTCTTGTTGGAAATCTTTTCCGCATTGGTTTGTTCAAACTGTACGCAAGCTGATCTGATAACCACTTCTGGGTTTCTTTTTTCGAATTCGGAACTCTTTTGTTTAATTTTGCCACTCCACCGAAACCGGCTTCGTCTTCTGGGTTCGTCCAAATCTTCTCCATTACAACAAGAAGATTTAAAATTAAATTTAATGTCGGGCAATGAAGGATTAGCACCCATTGTTTATGATTGATTTCCTACAACTCCACCTAATAATGATAATGCCAGAGGTATTAATGCGCCAATAAATCCACCTTGTTGTTTATATATAATTTTTCTCATTTGCTTACGATTTTTATTATTTACTAAAGATAACAATGGTTTCCTATGTTTGCTCAATAAATGTTTTTTCGATTTACTGATTTTAATTTTGCCTTTGACTACTTTAAGTATAATATTGAGTAAATCATCGACAACAAAATTTGGGAATGATTGCAATATATTCATTCTTTTCATACTCGGGCCTTTATCAATGCATTAAAAAATGGAAAACTGCGATGATTTTTAACTACTTTTTTACCGGTTTTACGGGTTTTACGGGTTTTACGTTTAGGTTTAGGATTTTTCGAAATAAGATTCATTGCAGAGAAATTTTCAGTTACAAGTTTTTTAGAGGGTGTATAACTAGTTGTTGGTGGAACTTTTGGAACTTTAATAGTCTTTCTAATACCTTTTCTTAATTTCTTAATATTTTTCACCCTTGCTTTTAGAAACATTATTATTCATAGAGGTTTTCAACTTTGTTTATAAACCATGGCACCTTTTGGGTTGAAAATATCTGTTTTTACACGTAAATCATCGGGACATTGTTGTGTGAAATCAAGAAATATATATCCATGAGGTATTTTTGTCGCATCTTGAAATGCACTGATAAGAAAATTACGATTGTTAGGGTATGCTTGACGTGCAAGAAAATCAATCACTGTTGCATCTCTAGGATTCTTGAAAATAACTAAATATTGTACATTTAAATTACGTGTTCGATGTGCCCCACCTTGATGAAATAGATTTTGTGTTATGAAAATAACTGTTACACCGACATGTCTGCTGATCTTTGTAAATAAATTATTAAAATCTTTTTCTTTATTAGCTTCTTGATACAAATCATCGATAATAATGACATCGCCTTTCTTTAATCGGCTGGACCAGTTTTTATCGAATCCCTTTACTATTTTTATGTTTTTTAATTTACAGAAACTTGATTGAGTTAATCCATGTTCTTCATCAGCACCCCTATGCCAATAAATCCTGTTGAATTTTGATTTGAATAAATTTGATTTAGTAATTTACAAACAAATAATGTTTTTCCACTACCACTCGGACCAACGATTTGGTATACTGCATCATTTCTTAATTCCATTTCAAAAATTTTATATATGTGTATTTGTTTATATTCGATGATTTAATGAACTCGTGCTCAATTTGTATATAAAGACTAATTTTCATAAATGATTTAATAATGTTAGCAAATATAAATTATCGAGGAAATTTTGATGTATCGAATATGAGGTTCCCACCAGGGAAACCTCAGCAAATTATCGATAGAAGCGGGAAATATCCGATAATATTTTTCAAGACTGGTAAATGCCGAATCATGGGATGTAAGAAACCTTTGGATATTAATAAATTACAATATCGAATAAATAATATTAAAATCCAATCAATTACCGTTACTATGGATATGGGACATAGTATCAATCTATATAACATGTCGAAAAAATGTGATTGTATGTTTGAACCGGAATTGTTTCCGGCACTAAGACTATTAAAATATAACCCTATATGTGTCAACGTGTTTGCTAGTGGAAAGGTTGTCATGTTGGGGTTGAGAAATTTAGAGTATAGAGAATTTGTTGACAATGTTCGAAATGAGATAATTTCATTGGTCGATTTCTAATTGGTTAATTTCTAATTGGTTATTGATTGATTTAAACAAACGGTTTTTTGTTTAGATTTCATTTATTTCACTATGTACAAAATTCCGAGCGCTGCGAATTTAATGAAGGAAATAGATAATTATGGTAATTTTTATTTTTTGTTTACAAATTTAAATACTATATTTTTTTTTCAGAAGAATATGTTGCAGTCATGCTAAAGAAATTAGCATTTTATTATCCAGATATCAATGCCGCAGTATATAACAAGCATACAGAATTAATCCCTGATTTAGTTTTCAATGTTACGGGGATAAGGATATTGGAAATTTTCATCAATTTCTGTGGGATGTCAAGATAACCGATCAATGAAACATATGGATCCTGAATATTTATGTTTCAATAGCTGTTCCTGCTGCAAAGCCAGATATCAACGATATGTTGAATGGGTTTTGGTTAAAACCCTTCGGGATTTTCACCATATGAAGAACTTGGCGAATTAAATGTTTTTAAATAAATGTTATTTAGTTTTCATTATTTAGTTTTATATATTTGATAATAGTAGTAATATTAATAATAGTAATAATAGTAAAAACATTAATAATAATGATAATAGTAAAAACATTAATAATAATGAAATAATAATTCTGTAAATAGAACATGTAATAATTAAAACATTAATAATAAAACATATAACAAAACATGTAACAATGCAACATCGATGCATTTTGAATGCAATTTAAACAAAGACATGCTATAATCTGATTGGTTGATATGCATGAGTCAAAGGTATAAAAACCCTGTAACATTTCAATTTATTCATTATTCACGATGACCAAGAAAATTTCAAGCACCGAAAAACCAAAAGAAATGGTACAACCAGTTCAAATGTTCCACAACTACAAAATGTATTTTTTGAAAGAAGAAATCAATATGAAATTGGTTGCACCAGTCAAGCTAATTCCAACTAAATTTCAATTCTTATCCGGCACGCTTTCAATGATTGATGTCAAAACTATTGATGATGTTTTTAAACGGATAGATTCGAATCTATCATGTAATCAACATGCATGGTTCAACAATAGATATGCAAGATTTTATGATGCTTTTGATGAAATCAGTTTCAAAGAAAATGAAAATTGGTATATAACAATTGCAATCCAGGGATATAAAGTTGATAATAATGATGTATATTCTCCTATTTGGAAAATTATGTCTGCTAGACTTTCACAAATATTTTAATGTTATATTTAATAAATGTATTAGTCAGATTTGTTTTTCTCTTTATTAATTGCAACATAAATGCAAATGACATGCAAATTTAACAAAGAAAATCTATAAACAAACGTATAATATAGTTTTAAAGTGATGAAAATGACTGCAGAAAAAGGTTAACATGATTAATTAATTACCAAATTATTTATTATTTAGAATTTTTAATCAACTTTTTGTTGGAAAAGTTAGCAGAAATATCTGGTGTGAAAATTGAGGACATATTATCTATTACAAATGCCTTAAATATCGGCTGGTTAGTTGAGAGTCAAGATACAGGATTTGATGATGAGGAAGAAACTCAAGAAATTGATGAGGAAGAAACTCAAGAGGAAATCTATGAACCTATAGATGAACCTATAGAGGAACCTAAAGATGAATCTAAAGATAATATTACGAATGATTGTATTGATCATGTCGTTGAAAATATAATGAAATGTGGAGATGACGACTGTGAATGTGTTAATTAATAAATCTTAGTGTCTGTAAATTTATTTAAACTTTTATTTAAACTTTTATTTAAAAATCAAACAAAATAACTATACAAATTTTTATTTAAAAAAATCGACATAAAACATACAAAATAGCAACACCTGTTGCAAGTTTTATATAGTTTTTAAATTTAATTTTCTGGCGATCTATTTCTTTCGCATTTCTGCGAGTTGATTCAAGACGCCCCAGCCGCCATTGGCTTCAATCCAGGGCTGAAACTTTGACTTGATTATCTAGAAAATAAATATCAATAAAATATAGATTTAAAAAGTATTACTTCTTGAGACCACTGATAATAGTGTTCAGAGTCCCATAGACTTCTTTCGATTATTATTTTCATATAAGCGAACCCTACTAGTATTCGGGTCCACTTCATCTGATCGTCGCATAGACAATTAAAAATCCTATTAAAATAGAATTTTTTCGTTTCCAGGCAATCACAATTGATCATATCTTGATAATCGATATGATTTCCTTCGATTATCTTTTCGGTCCGTTCGACCAGGAAACTTAGGCTTTCCATAATATTATTGTTGACGATTTCCCTTAAAAGATTTTCCATAAATTGAGACATTTTTACAATAATTTAAAATATGATGTTTTATTTATACTAATACCGGATGATTTTGATTGGTTGATAGACTATAAATGTAAAAGAAAGGTTTTGATTTGATACACCATGAAAACTATATTCATATTGCTAATTATTATAACGAGTGTGTGCTCACACAATACAACAATAACAGTGGAGTCTTTTAATAAATCAATATGTGTTTGTCCGAATACAGCCAAGTTGATGGATATTTTATATATTCTCGACAAACCAAAATGGTCAAAGCATCCAGGAAAAAGAATATCTCAAAGATTGGAGAATTTAGAAAACAGTTATGAACTATCATTTGAAAATATACAAAATATAAAATTTGAATTGATTGATCATATTAAGGTTTTCAATAACTCTATTGTTGAAAATAAAATGAATATGAAAATAATTGATAAGAAGCATGATTATTTGTTAAAAAAGATTGAATTATTATTAAGAGAAATTCAAACAATCAAAGAAATTCAAAGAATCTCTGAAAATCAATTCTACGTTACCAATTTCAAACAATATTGCTGCGAATAGTACATCAATATTTAGTTTACCTTTGTTAATTTTACATTATTTTATTGTTTAAATAAATGTATGTTTTGTTGATTTGTTGAGCGTGAGCAGTACCCTTGTGAGCATTACCATAGGGGGACAAAATATTTTGTCGGATAGACTATGAGTATATAGACTCGGAGTATATAGATTAATAATAATAATAATAATAATAATAATAATAATAATAATAATAATAATAATAATAATAATAATAATAATAATAATAATAATAATAATAATAATAATAATAATAATAATAATAATAATAATAATAATAATAATAATAATAATAATAATAATAATAATAATAATAATAATAATAATAATAATAATAATAATAATATTAATAATAATAATATCTTTAGAAATAATAATTGGAATAACGAGATATATGGCTCATTCGAAAGGTCTTGGATTGAGCTTCAAAATGAGCTATCGATGAATAATTTTCGTTGGCGGGAACCTTTAAAAATTTAAAAATAATAATATGACCTTGAAAATAAATGTCTTTGTTCTACAGATGACCTTGAAAATAAATGTCTTTGTTCTACAAATGACCTTGAAAATAATAATATTTTGAAAAATAATAATATGACCTTGAAAAAATAAATGTCTTTGTTCTACAAATGACCTTGAAAATAATAATATTTTGAAAAATAATAATATGACCTTGAAAAATAAATGTCTTTGTTCTACAAATGACCTTGAAAATAATAATATTTTGAAAAATAATAATATGACCTTGAAAAAATAAATGTCTTTGTTCTACAAATGACCTTGAAAATAATAATATTTTGAAAAATAATAATATGACCTTGAAAAAATAAATGTCTTTGTTCTACAAATGACCTTGAAAATAAATGTCTTTGTTCTACAAATGACCTTGAAAATAATAATATTTTGAAAAATAATAATATGACCTTGAAAATAATAATATTTTGAAAAATAATAATATGACCTTGAAAATAATAATATTTTGAAAAATAATAATAAAATAGTCAAATGACCTTGAAAAATGGTCTCGGGAAAATGTTAATAACTTTTATACTACTAATGATAAAAATTATTTCTATGGCTCAAAAGATTTGTCTTCGTCTGGGCTTCAAAATGATGTATCAATTGTTAATTAATTTTGAAAACTCAAAAAGTTCTGGCGCCCCGAAAAGTAGGACTCCGCTAGCACAGTTAATAATATTTTTGAAAAATAATAATAATTATATGACCTTGAAAAATGGTCTCGGGAAAATTGTAATAACTTTATGAATAGATGATGATGATACTTTCAATAGCTCATTCGAAAGGTCTTGCACCAAGCTTCAAATGATGTATCAATATTTAAATAATTTTGAAAACTCAAAAAGTTCTGGCGCCCCGAAAAGTAGGACTCCGCTGGCACAGTTAATAATATTTTGAAAAATATAATAAAAATAATAATATTTTTGAAAAATAATAATATGACCTTGAAAATAAATGTCTTTGTTCTACAAATGACCTTGAAAAAAAAATGTCTTTGTTCTACAGATGACCTTGAAAAAATAAATGTCTTTGTTCTACAAATGACCTTGAAAAAAAAATTGTCTTTGTTCTACAAATGACCTTGAAAATTTTATGAGTCATACGACCTTGAAAATGACCTTGAATGAGTCATACGACCTTGAGAATGACCTTGAATGAGTCATGGTCTTTGTTTAAATGACCTTGAATGAGTCATATGACCTTGAATGAGTCATGGTCTTTGTTCTACAAATGACCTTGAAAATTTTATGAGTCATCCGATGAGTCATGGTCTTTGTTTCAATGACCTTGATGAGTCATATGTCTTTGTTCTACAAATGACCTTGAAAAAAAATGTACTTTTAGACTTAGAAAAATTTTTTACCCCCGGGGGGGGGGGTTGTGCTAGCGGAGTCCTGTTCTAGCGGTGCCCAATCCATCTACTGCCATCATGTGAACCAATGCTGTTTAAAAATAATATTCGAAGGAGCCCTAGCCCAGTTCAGTGTGATCATTATCAAAGAAAGGACATAGTAATAGTCAATGTTGGTTCTAAAATAATGAGCAGCGTAGCCCAAAAAGAATAAGGCCAGAATGGTTGAAAAATGATGGTGAGAAAAGTTTGAACAGAACAAATATCATTAACCAGAGAACCAATGATAATATACAATGCTATGATTGTGGAAGGAAAGATCATGTCTCTCGAAATTGTTTTGCAAGATCTAGATTCCCATCAACATCACCATCACCCGCGAGAGACAGAGTTAATTACAAGGCCAAATTCAATGTCACTCCTGTAGAGGCTATGGACATATGGCTAGATCTTTCCCAAAGAGTAGTAATGTATTTCAAAGGCCTATTTCAAAGATTTCAGAAGGACAAATCACAATCTGACAACATAGCTTTTGCGCAAACGGTGTAGATTGTAAAAATGACAAGTGATTATAAAAATGTGAAAAGAAATCCACGGAAAATTGTAAAGGAGTTGAGAGAAGCTTTAGATGAGTGGGATAAAAATGAAATTGACGAACAATTGAAATTAGTCGAGGAAACGGAATTTGACGAAAATAGTAAATTAGAAATTGTAAATGTAGTACGGCCATACGTATATTAAGATTCGAAGTATAGACAGAAATTAAAAGGTTTATTGCGAAAATTGGGAAAAAAGATTAGGAATTAAAACCATTTGTAATAGCATTCGATTATGAAAATGAAGGGAAAACGGAGTATATAGAAGAACATTGGTGTACAAAGATTAGTAAATTACGGAAGAGAGTCGTTGAAA
>CAUHTR010000924.1:0-97882 GCA_959609185.1 Schmidtea polychroa | reverse complement strand
AAAATGTTTCGTCGATTTGATATTTTTTGTGTCCCTATTTTGTTTTTGACCTCTGCTTATTTACTATTTGGTTGACAACCAATTATCAATTTAATCCTCAAAGTGGAGATGGTAACTATTGATTTTAATTGGATGGTCATATTCCTAGATGATCTAAATCAATCATCAATCTAACGGAACACCATTGAGCTCGAACGATTTGGAGTTATTTACACATTTTTTTGAATAATTAATTAATTACTTAATCAGTTTCATTTTTATAATACCTTTACCTGAGAAACCCCGTACATTTCTAATTACTATTTTCGCTATTAACACGTATTTTCTAGTCGCTCATACCTTTTCTCCACAAAATTTTGATTTTTGATTATAATTAATTTTTTATTCAAGATTTTGAGTTTCATCTGCTTCACATTTGAATTTTTGTACTTTTAAATTTAGTTGTGCATTTTTATATAACACCAACATATAAATCTCAGGAAATTTTAAAATTCCATCGCAAAGTTCAAAGAAGCAACCACAATATTGTTATGGCATCGGTTGAATTTTATGATGTATATATTATAACCATGCCATTCGTGGTCAGCTAATAAAACGTTTCGCAATTTGTTTAATTGGGTGTTTAAGACTGTCGATAATAATCGACTTTTACGGTTTATTCATTAATAACAAATAAAATGTTTTGTCAATACTAGGACGTTTCATCACCGGACTGTTTATCAAGAGCACAGTTCATCAACGGATGATTCATAACAATTTTTATTTAATATAATAATATTATTTTATTATTATTATTAGCATTATTTAAAACAAAAAAATGATAATTTAAGCCTTTTGCTGCAAATAATGTATTTAATGAAAGAATTTTCGACTATACGATAGTCCTTGTCAATTATTATTATATATCAAGGGTGGGCACGCATGAGTTCAATGAGAGACATTTTCCGAAAATTTATTTTTTAAAGAGCCACCATAGTGAACTACATATTTTTTTTTATTTCATTAATTTGATTAAAAAAGACTTAAACGCTTTAAAAACTATTATTTCAAAATTTAAGTAACAAACATAAAATATAATAAAAATCCATTAATAAAAAGTAATAAAATTTCTTGAATTAACGAAGACTTTTGGTCAAATCTTTGAAATTTGGTGTATACTTCGCAGCAATTCTGTAAGATGCTGATTGGTCAACTGTGAACGATATTTCGACTTCACGAACTTCATTGTGGAGTACAAAGATTCACAACAATATGTTGTACCAAAAATTGAAATTAGACGGCAAGCAGCTTGTTTTAAGTGTGGATATTTTGCCTCTGGTACGAGTTTCCAAAATTCAATTATAGAAGTAACTTTATGGTGCATTTGCAAAGCCTGGTCCTCTTTCATATCTAATAACTCCAATTCCCCAACCGCTTTTTTAACAAGTATTACTTCAGAAATTGGAAATCCATCTTCAATAATATCACAAATAAATGGGTTCACAAAAATGCAAATGTAGATTTAAAACTTTTTAAATCTTCAAACCTACATTTGAAATCCGCTTGCAATTCTTCCAATTTTTCACTGTATTTCGTTAATTTTTAACATTTATGAAAATACAATTGCAACAAAAAATTTTTTTTTAAAAATTCAGTTGAAAAAATTTCAAAATAAAAAAATCGAATTCAATTTTCAAATTCAATTATCAAAAATTCAATTATCAATGAGCCGCAGTTTACTCAACGAAGAGCCGCATGCGGCTCTAAGAGCCGCATTTGCCCACCGTTGTTATATATATAAATTATTATTATTATTATTATTATTATTATTATTATTATTATTATTATTATTATTATTATTATTATTATTATTATTATTATTATTATTATTATTATTATTATTATTATTATTATTATTATTATTATTATATAAATCTATTATATAAATCTAGACTTTTATGTATACATGTAAAATAATAAATAATGGAAGGTTTTTCTTTGCAATTAATATATCATGATGAACTGTCCGGCGATGAGTCGTCCAGAAACCGTTTTGTCATAAGCCAATTAACTTTTCCAACTTGTACAAGTTCGTGAAGTAAAGGGAAGTGTAAAAATATGAACATATGACTTTTTACAATCGTAATATATTGGCAGTCTCTTGTTAGTCAATTGGTGTGATTGTGTAATAGTTTTAACATTGCAGTGTAATATTATTTTTCTGATTTGCTATTATTATCATTTGTCTCTCACATCCATATCAGAACACGTACTACAACAGGTCGTCAAGTGCAAATGTTCTCGGAAACCCGTTTGACAATCTCGTGAGAAATATTTCTGACCGTAATTGTGAGTGATGGATAATTAATTTAAACGTTATTCAAAGTATTCTAGTTACGGTAAAGTTAGTGGATTTGTTCACTGGTTGGCAGTTATCTACAAACCCAGACTTGTTCGAAGTGAACATCGAAATCCTTTACAATCCGGTTACATTACAGTAAATTTTGATTCGATTAAATTGCTACAAATATTAATTGAATTGTTTATAGATATCATACGGAATTCTGGTCCATGGTTAAATGGGCCTGGGTGCAATGGTTTTATTTTCTCGTTATATTCATGTTCTGTTTTCAAAGGTTTAAAGAGTTTGTTTTTGAAAGTTTTGCCGTTTCACATAGAAAACAATTGACACAAATGCACAAATGTGACATTCAACCGAATGGGAACACAACAATTTGACATCTTATGTATATTTCCGTGGCGTTGATGATAATAATGTATTTTTCTATTACTTAACTATTGACATGACCTGACTTTCTGTTTTTTTCAGTTTTCTTGTTGTAAAATTATAAATTTAGTGATTATATCGAGAGAATTCTGAACACAAATACAGGACGGATGTGTATCGAATATAATTAATTTGATCAAAAAATATTAGGCACTCGTGTTGGTAGATTTCTCAATTGAAAATGAAATGTGGAAAAATGTAGATAAATGTGTTAATTTTTGCAAATTCATAAAAAATGATTCAAAATGAAATTTATTATCAAGACTAGTATTATATATAAAAATTAAATAATATATTATATAATTATATACATCCCCATGGCATAACTTAAAATCTCTTCGCATAAACAAATTTTCACAAATAAGTGCATCATCCCTAAATCCAATTTCAACTACTTTACCGAAAATTTACACCTAATCATTGTCGAAAGAATAGAGAACAACTACCATATTAAAGTTAAACTTTAGAAAAATTTTGCAATGTTTAAATACATAATCCTAAATCAATTTAACATTATAATGCATTCTAACTTAATAAATTAATTCTTACATTTATCTCGAGTTCCTTTGCGTTGCAGAATGAAAATGAATAGGTTAGGCTGATGATCCTAGTCCCTATATAAAATAATTTTAAAAACTGAAGAATTAGCCGCTTAATTTCTCTTATATACTGAATTCCGACCAATCAGAATTCAGCGCGGTTGTAATATTTTGATTTTATTCTTCCTATACTTTTTCTCTTATTTTTGGAGGTTTTATTATTAATTTATTTTTTATTCTTAATTTCCTTTCTTTAGTCGATTTTTAGGTAATTTTATCGTATTTTTATTGATTATTATTGTTTATTTTAAGTTTAATGTCTTTATTCTAATTTCTGGTGCTATCCTTTCTGTTATTTAATTTTTCTATTTTCTTAGATAATTATTTTTACTATTTTTCTATTATTTTTTCTGGTTTCTCTTTCTCCAGGCTAGTTCTCCCCCTTTATCTTCTATTAATTATGAATTTGAATATTATTATTTATTTTGATCATCAGCCCAACACTAGTTAGGAATTTAAGGAGAAAGTTAAAGGTAAAAGAAACTTCTCTTATAACTGTTATTACTAATTACAGCTTCATTCAACAGTTTAGACAAATTATCTTCTAAGGTTGTGGAATTGTTGAGCACCTGGTCGATGAAAGCTTAATTGTTCCGAGCCCCTTGCTGTTTCAGTTTGTATCTACAGTCGATCCTGCACTGCTTGAGCTCGCAGTGACTCGATTTGTTGCAGTCATCGCTTCATGACCTCCAGACTAAAACAGGCCTCCTCTATTTTTTGGACTTGATATTTTAGCACTTCAGTTCTGCAACGTAATACTTACACCTTCCTTAACGCGTCTTCTCGGTCGGCTCGTATTTTCCCTTTTAGATTCATAACTAAAAATTAAAGAAAAGTAAGTATTATTGTCAGGGTTCTACATATTTGAACTAAGCGCGGGAGCGGGACTATATAATTTTAGATTCATCATAAAACTTTCGTGATATTTCCCGTTACACCTCTCTACCGAGGGTCAATCCCCATTTATTAATTGCAATGTTGCTCTTCGTCAAATTATTCATTTGAACTACTGCATCAAATATTCATATAAATAGTTATGGATCCTATGAAAATCTCCTCACCATAATTAACCCATTAATGCCCGTAATACAAAAAGAGAATTATTCATTGAACAAGAAAATAGAGATTAAGTGATAATGAAATTGATAAACTCAAAAAGTGAAAATCTTCATTGAGATGTAGTAGAATTATTCATTAATTAATTATGGTACTATTGGAGGTATACTTGCTAAATGGAAAATCCATTGAGAAGTGTTATTGAAATATTATTGATGAGAAGAAGGTGAATAAGAGTGCAGATATATTAAGTAATAATTGTACTTATTTAAAATTATTTTATTTTTGGTTTTTAAGAGCAGAAATATTTGTGGGGGATTATAAGTGATTAGATAATAATTAAAGGGAAAATAATGATCATGATTTTGGATTTAAACTAAATGACGAGATCTGGTGGTTAAAAGTTTAATTCCTATCAGATTTATGCGAAAAATTAAATTTACTGAACTTGGGTATCCAAGGAGCATCCGAAAACGTCAAAATTGAGATCATTTGGTGAGAAACTAGTAGAAGATGAAAATATTAAAAGAAATATTTAATTGCTTTCCGACTGTCGACCAATCGCAATACAAAAAGAAAATCGTCCCAAAAGTTTTGATCTCTCTCACGGCGCAACAGTCAGCACTACAACATTAGTTTCCATCGCCTGATCTTGATGAATATGAATGGGTGATAAATCTATTCGCAATCAGTGAAATATACATCTTGACAACTGAGGAATGACAAATGACAAATTCTATTACTCAATATTTATTGATGCACTTGGAAGAGTTCTAGCTTTCAGAGTAAAAAATCTTTTCCTGCAATTAGCCTAAAAGCAGTAAATATTATGTTGTCATTTTCATCTTCGTCGTTCTGTGAGTTTGGCTTTTCAGCATTAACTAAAATCAAGTCTAAAAAGAGGCTTCTCATAATTGATGATGAAATGAGGGTTTGTTTGTCGACTCTTACGTCATTATTCACTATGTATGCTGTTTTTAGATTATTTGTGGTCCTCAATTACGGGTATTTTCAATTGTTCTCTTCTAAAATTTTGCGCAGGTATACGCCCTTATTTTCCTACTAATAAATGTTGCTAGGTATTTTCCTTGATATTTATGAATATTTAACCTATTTCTAAAAAAATTGACCAAGTTAATCCACACTTCCCATAATATTTAAATTATTCAAAAAATTTGAGCAGGGATCTGTCTGCATTTCTAAGTCTAACCTATTTCCGATCAGAAGATACTTACGGTGACGGACCAGTGGAGAAGCCTCCTCGTTATGGCCCGATCAATCCGTGTGAATCTGAAAAGCCAGCCGACCTACTCGCAAGAGGAACAACTAGTGTCCCTTAAGCTGTGGCCTACTGGATTCCAGCTCCACTATAACTAATATTCAAAATTAATTAATGTAAAAGTTGAACCGAATAAAAATTATTATTTAAAAACTTAAAAAGTAAATGAAATCAAACAATTAAAAAGAACAAAAACAAAAAAAAATTAACTAAAACTAGATGTAATACAAAGATTTATTAACTTTTAAAAATGTACCTAAAAATTACAAATTAACAAATAAAATTACCACATCCAATACCACGATGGCATAAAATCGAAAATTGAGAACATATGTTCACTGCCTAAAAAACAATGTTGTGTAAATCTGAAAACCAGTTTAACAAGTTGAACAACTGAAATTTCAATCCGTATTTATACTGATTGAATTGTACGCCTATGCATTCTCTGCTACTATATCCAATTAGAATGCGAGGCAATTCTGATTAATTTTTGCATACATGCGTGAATGTGTGCAATTATTTATTTTTAAGATTTATATTTATAAATTCTATAATTTAAACAGTTTTTGCTAATTTCAATTTAGTTTTACAAGTTTTATAATTTAAATAAGTTTAGTTAATTTTATTTTAGTTTCATTGATTTAAACAATTTGGTTTTATAAATTTTATAATTCATCTAATTTTACTACTTTTATTCTACCTTTATCATTTTATCAGTTTACTAGATATTTTATTTTAAATTTATTTATTTAACAATTTTTCATATTATTAATTAATTTATTACCCATTATTTTATTTATTATTATTTTAATTTTTAGTTGTTAGATATTCCGAATGCGATATTTCTCCTAATGATGTTAGTGATTGCGACCTTTTTTTGCGTTCCTTTATTTTATTACTTGGTCTTATTTATCATCAATGTGTTATGTACTTTAATTTGTATTGATTGGTATTTTAATTTAATTTTGGTGCGATTTTTATGTTATATATTTTTGATTCATTAAAACAAGCTCTCAATTCTCGGTTCTAGCCCAACAAAGCACTGAAATTTGAGGAGTTTAAAATACAGCTGTAGAAACTTTTCTACCACAGTAAATGTGTTTGTGAGCGAAAGTCTTTGCAATTAGCAAGGGAGATTGTTCCACCGGTGTTCTAAATAGTTGATTGTTATTAGCGTATCATCGATTTACCACCTAGCGAACCTTTTACTGTGTGAAGTCCTTTTTACCGCGGGATAATTTATTTGGCCTGGCTTGTAGTATTGGTGCGTGTTAATATTTGAAAAATAGAACCGCAATCTAGATTTTAACTCTTGAGATTATTTATTTCAATTTGTTCCTCGTATTAGTCATCGTGTTATTACTGAAATATAGATTTAAACTTTTCGATATCAATATAATTATAGATGAAGCCTCAAAGAAACTACACTGAATGATTCGTGAGGCATACTTTCAAAAATGGACAGAAGCCAACTGCCAAGGCCATATTCTGAGATTACCACAATCAGAATACACAGAATGGAAAATGCCGAAGAACCTGAAAGACTACGAATGTAGATTCATAATTAAGGCTCGAGCTAACATGCTTGACATAAATATGAAACAATCAAACCAAGGAGGCAGATTAGGTAGCACAAAGTGCAGAAACTGAAAATCCCCACGAATCATCCATACATGTCCTAAACATATGTGTGAGAGGAACCAGAATGAGGACCAACAAGCACAATGAAATACAAAAAGCACTGGAAGAAATATTAAGAAACAAAGGAATCAATTTTGAAACAGAAAGAAAACCAAAAGAAGCGAAGGAAATGTTAAAACCAGACATTGTAGCCAGATTAAAGGATCACATAATGATAATAGATGTAAAATGCCCATTTGATGACCATCCAACCATTGAAGCATCAAGAACAAAAAACCAAAACAAATACAGAAAATTAGCACAAGACATCCAAGAAGCAACAAACACATATACAACAGTAGAAACATTCGTGGTATGCTCCCTCGGAACATGGGACAAACGGAATAATGATGTATTCGAAAAATTGGGACTCGGATATGAAGAATACATGCCGATAAAGAACAAAATGATAGATAGAGTGATTAAAGGCTCCAGAAAAACATATGAAAATCATCGGGGCTTCTATCAATAACACAAGAAAAACGAGAATGGATGATTGTGTCCGCATCCTTAAAATGGCACACATGAATATTAAACACCACATACAGTAGCTCGCCTACTCTATTTGGCCTGGCATATTTATTATGCTTACTTTCATTTTCATTAATAAATTTTTGTATAAATTTGTTGAGTTTTAGATTACTTTAAGTCGGTTCCCTCTGACTCCTAGTGTTCTTTAAATCAAAACAATGAACGACCCAACGTATATTGAAACAATAGGTTCACAATTTATTATCACCACTTTACAATCGCTAATCAAAGTTCCGTTTGTACGATTCTCCGCTCGGCGTTGATGCTTTGCAAATAGATAATATTCACCTTTTATTCCTTTAGATTCTCTTGACCAACGTTTTCCTCGGTTTCTGTTTGATTTGATTTCTTGTTCACCTTTCCGTATTCCTAATTCTATTTCTTCTTTTCCCTACTTTCCCTAATTCGTTTTCGCCTTTTCCTAAGCTCTGTTTCTTCCAACCTTAGCTGAGGCAAAATGCCGATTTTCTCTGATTTTCCCTTTCCTTATATACTCCTCGAAATCAGGATGACAAATGGTTATTGCCGAGCCAATCTTTCATTTGACATTTGCTCCCACGTATCTGCTTCGGCTGTCACCCATAATGGTCCAACGAATCTAGGTAATTAATGGCCCTTCCGGTCTTCCTACGCGCACTATCTTCTTGCTTTTTTCCCATTAATCATTGCGTCAAGCTAATGGGCCCAAATCTTCCTTCTGTTTGCTTTTCTTCTTGTTTACCCAGCTCGGGTTTCCTTTATATCTCGGGTTTTCCATTAGCCAATTAATTAATTAATTAACGTTTTCTGTTTTCATACATTTGAATGCTTTTCGACCCTTCCTAACCATTTTCTGATAAATCTCTAATCATCATCTTGTTGACCATTAGCTAATCTATACCTGTCCCGTTTTCCCCATTCGATTTCGATGATTTTACCATTTATTGATTTTTCTCGGATTTCCGGATTCTTGCCTTTCGTAATTGCTTTTGGAATTTTCTAATACTGCTTCCATCACACTTTCCTTTACTACTGATTCTGTGCATGATCCCGCTTTTATTCGTCTTTTTTCTTCGCTTACTTTCTATTTGAATTATTAAATTTTATTTTAATTTACGGACCTCAACATATCTCCCCCCTTAAAAAAAATTTTTCGTCCTCGAAATCTATGTTTTGCTGTGATTATCCCTTCACAATTATTGTCTGGACTCAGTTTTTGTTTCATCTTCTGTGGTGACTTTGACATCGGAAGCCTATGAAACGGTTTTTTTTGACGGGGCACTGACGAACATATCTGTTTGAAGGCTTGGATGCTGATTGGGATAGGGTAGATATCACTGAAATTATAATTAATTTTTTTTACATTCAAACCTTTTGACGGCTGTCATGCTTTAATAATTTCGAATCTAAATAAATAAGACCCATAGACGATTTATTTATGGTCTCACGGTGTAAAAGTGGTGCAACGAGATATTTAATAAATCTCCAACGAAAATTAGTTAAAAATATAATAAGAAATCTAAAGAATATGAAACAACTTTAACTGATAAAAATAATCTAGATAAAACTTTGGCATAAAAACTACAACCGTTGTAATGACGCATCAACATCGCAACAACCATTGGAAACGTGAACAATAGGAAGACCGTATTTAAAGCCAAATGTCCGCAAATTCGATTCATGTCAAGATTATTTTTCTGCAGGTCTGTAATTTGGCTCTTTGAATTTTTGCTGTCCACCACTTTGTGAGAACTGAGGACGCTGTATACATACAATTTGGAACGTATTCCGTTATCCAGCACATAGGAAGTAAGTACGTATCTCATTTTATCTTATACTCCAGATTCCAATGTTCCAAGCCTTTACTCATGACATCGTCCATCAAAGAATTCATTATTAAAATCACAACATGATTACTAGAGATTGCACAAAATAAATGGAAAAACGACTTTTTATGTTCAAATAGATATATACTAATCATGATAACCTGTCCAAGAATTCCAAAAATAGAAATAATTGGCAATGAATAATCTAGAAATGGAGATAAACAGATTTATCAGACTGGAAAATTAACAGAGACGATTGATGTTAAATTTTTGTTGGTAGCCTCACAACCGAAATAAATTTTGAAAATCGTGTTGTAATCCTTGATATAGCATGAGAAACGCAAAATTCCATTCGGCAGTTGAGTTTGTCTAATTTGCGGCTGATTATTGAGTTCATCTAAAAGAACAGACACCAACAATTGATAATAAAGATACCAACGTATGGGATCCATTTACTATTTATTAGCATTCATTAATTGCCATAAATAGTTAAGAAATTATTAATCGATTGCCAGTACATGGATAATGGAATTATAATCGCTAATGAATACATCCGAATAAAAAAAACAAATTATCCATTAAAACAAACGGTGTTGTTAGGAAATACACACAGACAGTTGTGCATGTCACACACAAACACGATGAGAATTTTCTCTGCCTGTGCAAGTGAGTTGATTTCGTTGCCAGTGATACAGGAAAATTTGATTTAATTTTCACAGAATTAAAGAATCATCACTCTCCACTGTCATTTGGAGAGCGCGTGTATTTAAAGTTCACTGTGACTGCATGTATCGATTCCCTCTCTCTTGGGAGATGTGTTACAGATATTAAGATTAAATTGTTAAAGCACATTTCAAGAAGCTTTCTTACTATCTTTTTGGTGTGTGTTAGAGTTTGTATGTATTGACTGTCCTGTGCAATCAACTAATCTTCAATTCCAGATTGACGACAATGACAAAGATGAGACATCGAAAATGAATTGAACAGCCCAGCAAAACAACTAACACCAAAGCTCTGTCGTATTTATTTCTGTGTTGTTAATTTTCTAAATTTTCTATCCCACTCTAATTATTTTTCGGTTTCCGATTTCATTTCTTTTGGACTGGAATAAGAATTCTCTATTGTTGCCATAGTTGCTAATTTGTTTGACTAAACTTATTTAAAAGCTTATCTGAATAAATAAAGAACATTTCCATCGAGATCAAATGATCACACAATTCAATTATTTTTCGGTTTCCGATTTCATTTCTTTTGGACTGGAATAAGAATTCTCTATTGTTGCCATAGTTGCTAATTTGTTTGACTAAACTTATTTAAAAGCTTGTCTGAATAAATAAAGAACATTTCCATCGAGATCAAATGATCACACAATTCAATTATTTTTTAGTCGATAATAGTTCTATGACCTAATTATAGAAAAATTCAATTAAGTCAAAATTTTAGTTAACAGCAAAATGAATAAAAAACAATATAAAAGTAAGATACAAATAATTAAATTGGGAATTTCAATGTACAGTATTTTCATTATTAAATTAGAGCTGGAAAATAGCAACGACATGATTCAAGTTAATTTCAAGGATACTTATTTGAATAATACATTAAAGTTAATGGCGGAAATATATTGGATGAGGCTTCATTTGTGTCTGAATCCAATAAGCCAGCAAAGATTTATCTTCATAGATGATGATGTTTTTATCAATTTGAAAAACCTTTATCATTTGTCATCGGATTTCTTTGATAGATTAGCAATATTCGGGCATCGGAATCTCAATGCCATACCTTACAGATTGAATTGGAGCAGATGGTATGTGTCGAAAGATCAAAATTTCAATGATGTTTATCCACTGTACGTTTCCGGTTCAACAATAATTGTCAATGAAAAACTCTAACAAAAATCAGTCACGCTATTCCGTTTGTGAAATATTTCCCATTTGATGATGTTTATTTGGGTTTCGTTTCTGAATCGACCAACATCGAGGTAGTCAATGATGCACGCATCTTATCAGATTATAAATGTGGACTACTTTGCTATGAAGATGTAGACAAGAGTATTGCTGTTCATGTACCAAATTATTTATCTAAACTTGAATATTTTTATCTTAAAAATGCCAAAGGACAACTTTTCTATTCTCTTTATTTTAATTTTGTATTGATAAATTCTGTAATGAAAATAATCAATTTTATCTATATTATTTCTCATTCAATGCCTCCCGCCCAAATCGAACCCCGCCTAAGCAAATGGTTCAGAATCCACCGTCCTCAAATGTCGCAATCAATGGGAATTCTCTTGCATCCACTTCAAATTCGACACAAAGTGAGACTAACAAAAACGTGTGTTTTAATACTTCTTGTTTATAGATAAAACTCAATTCACAGATGGCCCCACCAGCGACCAATAGATCCCGAACCGCCCAACAGCAATCCCCAAGTGGCTTTCCCTTTTTTTTTGAAGAGACATGCGTTATTTTACTTTATGTATGTTTGAATGAATGTTTGTGAGTAACAAGAATACTGACTACAAGAATAGTTTTTTTTTATCTCCCCACCAGACCCAATTTTATTTCCACAATTTGGATATATTACAGTAACATAGACAGACGATGGAAGAAATCTTGAGTCAGTAACTGTATAATAGTATATTAATTTTTTATAAATGCTCCAGATTAGTTTCAATATAACACAAATAATACCTAAATTTATAAATGTAAAATCATTATTCAACTCACATTTTTTGAGCATATTGTATTTCTCTTTATTGTTTATATTTTGCATCAAATTATTATTGAATTTTGGTAAATTCAAATGAGATATGTTTTCTATAACCAACACCTTTTCATAAGAGATTTCATTAGTCTGAACTATCGATAAATTTGCATTGAATGTTTCGACCTTCGATATTTCTGATAGTAATTGGGTATGATCATCAGATATACATTCATCTTCTTTCACACAACTCCCTAAGTAACCTTTATACAGCTGACATTTATCTTCAATATTCAAAATTTTTTGATCAACTTTTTCCGAAAGGATATCACTAATTCTGTGATCTTTAGATTCATAATTACATGAGGAAGGATTTATTTCAATATCATATATATCATTAAAAGTATTTAAGTGGCTATAATTAACATTCGGATGATACGGGAAATCACTACTTCTCACTTTATGTTTGAAGCCTTGGACATAATAATCTTTGAGCTTATTACAATCAGCCATCATTCGTTCAACACTTGAAAGTTTCCTTATTAAATCAAACACATCATCATATTGTACCATAGCAGCCATTGATTTCAAATCATTGTTGATACCCTTCAGAAATATATCGATAATAATATTCTGAATATTAATGTCATCATTAACAGAGTTTATTGAGAATGCCTTCCTCGCCAATGAAATCAAATTGTACCCAAATTCAATAATGGATTCATCTGATCCTTGTATTCTTTGATAAAATGTTTTCTTCGTCATCCTTAAATATCAGGGCATATAAATTTACTTTCCAACGTATCTTTTAATTTATTCCAGTCATTTTCAACTATTTTCTTATTTATTTGCTTCCAGACTTCTTTGGCTGTTCCTTTCAAATATAACGGAAATCTTTGCACCATTATCTCTTCTGACCATCCATATGCTGACGCATACATATAGTAATCGCCCATAAAATCAGCGAACTCAACAGGGTGTCCTCCATATTGGTTGACTGGTAATTTTTGGCAACTAGTCATTTGGGTTTGTTTCTGACTTCTGAGGTTATATCGATTCACTTTGGGCTAAAATTCAAACGGTAAATAATAATTTAAATTTACTTTTCCTAAATCAAATTCTTTAATCAATTTCAATCTTCCAATAATGACCTTCAATATTTATCTCGTCAATACTATTCTCCAATACATTTTTTTAACTACTTCCAATTATTCTCCACCGACTGAGATCACGTCTGTACTCTTTTTCCAAATATTTTTGCAATAATTTTCAATAATTTTCTGCAGACTTTCTATCGCGTCGGTATTATTTTCCAAAAAAAATTTTCCACTACTTTCGATAATTTTCCTCCGACTTTCAATCACGTCGGTACTAATTTTTTAATAATTTCTTTTTCAATAGCTTTCAATAATTTTCCTCCGACTTTGTATCACGTCGGGCTCACCAGAATATATGTTGGGTTTTAGATTACTTTAAGTCGGTTCCCTCTGACTCCTAGTGTTCTTTAAATCAAAACAATGAACGACCCAACGTATATTGAAACAACAGGTTCACAATTTATTATCACCACTTTACAATCACTAATCAAAGTTCCGTTTGTACGATTCTCCGCTCGGCGTTGATGCTTTGCAAATAGATAATATTCACCTTTTATTCCTTTAGATTCTCTTGACCCACGTTTTCCTCGGTTTCTGTTTGATTTGATTTCTTGTTCACCTTTACGTATTCCTAATTCTATTTCTTCTTTTCCCTACTTTCCCTAATTCGTTTTGCCATTTTTCCTAAGCTCTGTTTCTTCCAACCTTAGCTGAGGCAAAATGCCGATTTTCTCTGATTTTCCCTTTCCTTATATACTCCTCGAAATCAGGATGACAAATGGTTATTGCCGAGCCAATCTTTCATTTGACATTTGCTCCCACGTATCTGCTTCGGCTGTCACCCATAATGGTCCAACGAATCTAGATAATTAATGGCCCTTCCGGTCTTCCTACGCGCGCTATCTTCTCCTTGCTTTTTTCCAATTAATCATTGCGTCAAGCTAATGGGCCCAAATCTTCCTTCTGTTTGCTTTTCTTCTTGTTTACCCAGCTCGGGTTTCCTTTATCTCTCGGGTTCTCCATTGGCTCGGGTTTCCCATTAGCTCGGGTTTTCCATTAGCCAATTAATTAATTAATTAACGTTTTCTGTTTTCATACATTTGAATGCTTTTCGACCCTTCCTAACCATTTTCTGATAAATCCCTAATCATCATCTTGTTGACCATTAGCTAATCTATACCTGTCCCGTTTTCCCCATTCGATTTCGATGATTTTACCATTTATTGATTTTTCTCGGATTTCCGGATTCTTGCCTTTCGTAATTGCTTTTGGAATTTTCTAATACTGCTTCCATCACACTTTCCTTTACTATTGATTCTGTGCATGATCCCGCTTTTATTCGTCTTTTTTCTTCGCTTACTTTCTATTTGAATTATTAGCCTATATTTCATTTAAATTTTATTTTAATTTACGGACCTCAACAAATTTAAAGAGTTATTATTATTAATATTATTTACATTAGATTTTGGTATATTGTTATAATTATTAATATTAGAATTTGATTTAAAATTGTTATAAAAATTATTATCCATTGCACTGTGCTGGCCAGTGTCAAGGATTTGTTTATTATTAAAATATGATTTATAATTATAAAAATTCTGAGCATAATGACCGTTATTTCCATTTTTATAGAATATCCTTCTTGCAGGGCAGTAGATCCTCCAGTCGTCATGAGATTGTGGTTTATTATTTATCGGAGCATTTCTTGGTTTGGGATCATGATTCTTATTTCGGTCATTGGGAGTCATTCTCCCAATACCCTCAGCAGTAGTAATACTATGGGATTGCATATTTGAGGCTGTTCGAGTATGAAGTGGGTTGAGGCTGTTCGTGGTCATTCCTTTCCTAGCATAGTAAAACTGAAAAAATCCAGATCTGCTTGGACTACACTTGGATCTGTCAGAAATCTAAACTACTACCTGAACTAAACTCATCAGACAGAGGTTGGAACTGCTCATACAAGAAAGCCTCTCCTAATCAAAGAACTAACCTTCGAATGAATGTCCGGTGCATCTATTTGAGCCATGGCTGATCATGTTATGCTTAGCCATGTTTATCCTATATTGTGCTCAGCGATGCTTACCGGAGAAACTCTAGCAATAGAAGACAGTATTTAGTAAAAAACATGAAAAATTAAGTGGCGAGAAGTTCTCCCCTTCGGCCTTATGGCCAGTGCGAATTTAGTAAAATACAATTTGATTTTTTTATTAGATGAATAAATAAAAGAATCAGATTTATTTGAGTCAGGAGGTTTCGTAAGATCTTCTTGGATATCTTCGCGATTTTTCTCAAATAAATGTTTGTTTGGTCATTTTCTCTCACCAAAAAAAAATCAAATTTTATTTTATGATATCAAACTGGCTTCTTGCCGAAGGGGAGATTAATTCTCACCCTTACGTAATCTGCAGCTTTTATGTAAGATATCTTCGGATGCTAGAGTTAAAAACTCCCGCATCAAACGGGTTTTCTCCGGAACGCTTCAATCAGGCTGGGTATCGGATAATCATGGTAGGCCATGGCCATCATGCAACTCCGGACATTGGCTCATTCATTTATTGGAATGATTGAGGGGCACTATCCATTCATTCGGTTTATTCGGGTTATCCTTAGGTTGGAGTAGGAAGACTCCATTTGTGATTTTTATAGCGCTTATAAGTTAATACTTATTATAGTTAAAATAAGAAAGGGTAGTTAAGGATTGATAGTGTTATAATAAAGATATAAACGATTAAAAGTATTGTCAATAGGCGGAATCCATACAAGGAAATCCTACATTTACCTATTGATAATAGAAGCGAAACATTGTTTAAAGGGTTTCTTTCTTTTCTTTTTATGGTTAATAGATTTTTTGGTAATGGGTTTCTTTTTGTGGTCATTTAGTGGTATAATATCACTTGGTTATTTTTAGATCAGGCATTTGTTCAAGTTTCTTAACTTTATGGGACACTTTTTTATTAGTTAAATCGGGTCTCAGCTTTCTTATGTTTATAAGGGTATTATATACATATTGCATGGTTAAGTCGGATAGATATTTATCGTAACTTAGGTTAGATATATTTTCGGTACAGAAAATTTCAAAAAACATATTCATCTTTTTTTTCTTCAAAAAATTCATCTTCATTAATAGAGGCTCTGGTTTCAGTTGGTTTTTCGCTGAAGGGTTTTTTTATTTTAGGTAATTGTTCGAGTTCTTTTATATTTTCGAATTTATTAATTAAGGCCAATTTATTATCTCTTTCGTCTGATATTCTATTATAGTAGTACATCTCTTCACCAGACATATATGTCTCAAACAGTGGGTTTCCTATGTTTTTTGCGCACACAATTTCGAAAAAAAGATTTAAGTTCTTCATTTATATAGTTTGGGTTATTATCAACTGAATCGGAGTCTATATCTAAGTCGTCTTCATCATCTTTATCATTTTCTGGTTCAATTAAGCTATCATCAATTAAGTTGATATTACAAATATTCGTCAAGTTATTTTTATCTATGTTGATTGGTTTGGAAATTTGGGCTATTAGTTTGGTAGTATCATTATTATTTTGATTTTCGTTAGTTATGATTGTGGTAATCGGTACAATTACGGTAGCTTTTTCTTTTTTAATAAACTTATCATCTCTTATAGTCTTAGTAGTTGTTATAAAAGGTTCATATCGCATATTATATTTAATTTTATTTTTTCTTCGTTGAAAAATTTCTAGGTCAGTTAAGGGTTTCCTAGGGATTGGTGTCGAGTAATGTGGTCTTGGTAAATTAATATATATTGAGGTTTTAGGTTCCCAAATTTTAACGGTTGGTTTTGGTTCATAGTATGATGGTTTGACATTTTTTGGGAATCGGCCGTAGGCCGATGAGCTGCGTCTGCTCAAAAACTTTTTACGATCAAAAAATGATATATTTTTAATTCCCTGAGTATCTTTTTTATATTTATCGTTCATATTTTTAAAATAATTAGAATTTTTATTTTCATAACTGTTAGTTTTATCCTCGGTATTTTTAATATTATTAGCATTTCTAGTTTCTTTAATTTTGACATTACAAGTTTCAATTTTTTTATTAGTTTTAAAATCCTTATCTGAGTTATTAGTATTAATTTTGTTTCTAAAAACCTAAAGGTTCGACAAAGGAGTCATCTTTCATAGAATACTCATTTGTCGAAGAGTATTTTAAAGGAGTAATTCTGATTATTAATTACTTTTGATTGCCATATTTTTTATTGCCATATGCATTTAGGAAGTCCATATGCTGTTCTCGGACTAAGTTCCCTATGATGAAACTTCCAAAGATAAGTTTATCAGCATATCTATATGTGTCCAGGCTTATGTCCCTAATATTGAAGCCAATATATTCCCAGCATGCAATTCGGAGATCCTTCGATATCTCAATGGTTCCTGCAAAATAGTTAAAAAGCTGAAAAGCAATAAAAAACTCATTAAAAAAAAATTTTATTATAATTAACAATAAGGCCCGTCGGGCGTTAGGGGAGAGATTCTCAACCCTTCTTATGTCTGAGGCTTTTGAGTGGATTCCTGCGAACGCTGAGCCGGGGCTTTTGGTTGTTAGTGAGTAGTTTGCCTAGTTTTATCCACTTCAAAAGGCGGTTGTTAAGAAGTGAGGAGAAGATCCGCTATGAGGTGTTCATGATGGAGATAGGTCTCCAGGAGCTAGCTTCGTGGCTTATCTCGGCTTTTCCAACTTTTAAAATGAGTTTTGAGCGAAAGGTTTTCCAGGATATAGGACAGGCAGTGTTGCGGAGGAGGCTGTTGAATAGGGAGAGAAGGAATTCATAGTCAGGTGATAGTATTCTCCAGTCAGATAAGGAGATGCCATCCATCCCAGGGGCAGTATTGCTGAGTTGTGTGAAGATTGCTTTAATTTCATCAGTGTCAAAGGGCTCAGTTGAGAAAGATTCAGAAAGTGAAGGTAGTTTAATTAGTGGGTTAGGTGAGCATGTAGTAATAGTCCCTGCAAGTAGTTTCATTGTCCATTGTCGGTTTTTGGAAAAAAGGCTCATCTTTCAGTATTTTGGTGATTACCTCTTTTGGATTAAAGGTGTATTTTTTTCTTTTTATTAAAAGTAGTTCATTTTCGTTTCTGTTTTTTTGTGAATGATGTCAGAGGGTTTTTTAATTATATATTTTATGGGATGGATGTTTCCATTTATTTTTTTCCATTTCTGAGAGAGCAGAGTCAGCATCTATTTTGTTTTCGGTGAGATTAAATATAATATTTTTAATAAATTGTCGTTTTTTACGTATGTCATTATTAGGTATTTTTACTTTTAGTATAATAATTTATTATTGATTTTAATTCTAGGGTCATAGAAGGAATATTCGGCGTAGTGAAGGGGTTTCGTTTGATGAGACATTCGATGAGGTGGGAGATGAAAAGGCTGATTCTGAGGTCGCTCCAGCGGGGGTATTCAAGTTCTTTTAGATCGATAGAGATGAGTAACACAATTTTCTGGAGGTCCAGTATAGTTTCAAGTAGGTTATTGGCGAGCTTTGAGTGCGTCGATAGGCTGTTGTCGAGTAGAGGGTCAATAAGTAGTGCTAGCTTTTGTCGTTTATCAAGGAAGAAAAAGAACCAGCAGTTTTGTCCATTGGACATGGGTATAATAATTTCATTCCATTCGGCGAATTCATGGAAAGGGAAGGTTGAGAAGAAGGTTTTATAGTTATGTTGGATAAGGTCATTTCCGATGAAAGGATCGACGAAGATAGTTGATTTTTTCATGGCAACGGAGAAGATATATGCCTTAATTGCATGTGGGGACCATCATGCAGATTCACTGTCTATGTTAGGTGTGAAGAGGAGGTCATCAGGTAGGGGTCTTTTGGTGATTTCGCTATCGGAGATGTGGAACATGCTCGCTTGGGTTTCTAGTAGTGGGCCAAGAAAGTTTTTGTTATTTAGGTCATGTATTTCGATACTGCATTCGGCAGAGGGTGGGGGTGAGAAAGGGAAGGTTGAGAAGAAGGTTTTATAGTTATGTTGGATGAGGTCATTTCCGATGAAAGGATCGACGAAGATAGTTGATTTTTTCATGGCAACAGAGAAGATGTATGCCTTAATTGCATGTGGGGACCATCATGCAGATTCACTGTCTATGTTAGGTGTGAAGAGGAGGTCATCAGGTAGGGGTCTTTTGGTGATTTCGCTATCGGAGATGTGGAACATGCTCGCTTGGGTTTCTAGTAGTGGGCCAAGAAAGTTTTTGTTATTTAGGTCATGTATTTCGATACTGCATTCGGCAGAGGGTGGGGGTGAGAAAGGGGAAGGTTGAGAAGAAGGTTTATAGTATGTTGGATGAGGTCATTTCCGATGAAAGGATCGACGAAGATAGTTGATTTTTTCATGGCAACAGAGAAGATGTATGCCTTAATTGCATGTGGGGACCATCATGCAGATTCACTGTCTATGTTAGGTGTGAAGAGGAGGTCATCAGGTAGGGGTCTTTTGGTGATTTCGCTATCGGAGATGTGGAACATGCTCGCTTGGGTTTCTAGTAGTGGGCCAAGAAAGTTTTCGTTATTTAGGTCATGTATTTCGATACTGCATTCGGCAGAGGGTGGGGGTTTGGTGAAGACGTGAGAGTAAGGATGTGGATGCATAGAGTTAATATGGTCTTGAAGCAATATATTTCCTCGTTGGGGTCATATGTGTATTTTTTGTATGATTTAGCCATGTGGTGTGTGATGGTCTCTATGGAAGAGTTAGGGTCATGGTGAACAAGACATCTAGCACATGTTTTATTATATATGTGACATATTATTTTGTTGGATGGTGCAATTCTGGCGCTTACGCGTTTTAAACAGTTTTCGGTCGGTCTGTACCTGGTGGTCAAAGTGGTCTATATGGTTCAGAATATCTCTGAAGCCGAAAAGGTTCATATCAAATTTTCCTGCCCCACCAAATTTTGGTCTACATTGGTAGCAGTCCATCAGAGATTCATGATCCTATGGTGATATTATGGAAGTCCTGTGCTTGTTTGATTAGGTAGGTCTATCGTAGAGGGAAATGACTATTGAGTCACATAGAGGATATTTAAAGTTTGTCCTGCATCTGCATTTGCCTCTATTGTCGAGAAAAACAGGGTAGTATCATGTTGTTGGTGTTCAGTGTCTGTTTTCGTTGTCGTGGTATTACGTTTTTTTACCAATTTTCTAAGACGTTTAGGGGTCAGAAAATCAGGAGTAGGTTGAGGGTATTTGGTCAGTAACTATCTGTATTACTTTGCCTTTGGACATCAATTTGTGAATCTAGACGAAAGAGGGTTTGTGCTTCATCTCCGAGGACAGTATCATATTTGTTTGGTGTTACTTCTTGTAAGATGTTGGTTATAGGGAATGTGGAGGTTGGAGTTGATGTTTGGAGGACAGTTGTTGCTATTGGGTCATGTGAGGATGTGGTCGAGTTGTCCGAGAGTAGTACGTCATCTATATCGAAGGTTTAAGATGCGATTTGGTAGTGGACGCGTCTGTGGTATTATGATGGGAGTTATTATCATTTTGCGGTGGTTTTGGAGTATCTCTAGCTGGGGTATTAAAATTTTTGGAGTTTTGCTCATGGGTATCAATTATTTGCAGGAGGGTCAAGAAGTGGTTGGGATTTTTCTTGAAACTATTCCAGTGAACTTGGTTTAATCTGTTCATTTGTTTTTTAAACATTTTGTTATTGTACGGTTTAGATAAATGATTACTGGTAATTAAGTTTGTGATGATAATGTGTCTTTATTAGTTCTCAGGTCATTATGGGGCTCGTCTAGGTATGGGAATCGGCTGCAGGCCGATGAGCTGCGTATTCTATCAATAGCTTTGACCTCCTGCGGAGGGCAAAAAAATTTTTGGACATTTTAAATTCTGCAAATGAGTTTAAATTTTGCAATTTAAACAAAATTTTATTTAATTTATCATTCATATTTTGGAGTAATTCCTTATTAAAAATATTATTAAATTTAATTAATTTACTAATATAATTTAAAATGTATTTATTATTTTCATTATCATTTAAGTTATTTGGATTATCATTATAATTGTTTTTAGATTTATTATTATTATAATTCAAATTATAATTATCATTTTTGGCATTGTAATCATTATTAAAGTTAGCATTATAATAATAACATTAGATTCAAAGTATATTCCTTTTTTTATTGGAAAGGCCGTGTTTACCATTTTACTTTCAAAGCCTTTCAAGATATTTTGATGGTTATTGCTATCAGAGTATTCATTAAATGGCATAAAGAAATTAGGATCATTATTAGAAGGATGGCAATAGTTATTGTTGTCCTGATAGATAAATCTAGAGTTGTTTCTTTCCTGTTCAGATCTTCTATGAGAGAGAGAGCGTTATGAAGTTTACCATTAGGAGATTTGTCATTTGGGAATCTATCATAGGATACTTTTCTTTTATTCAGTAAGATGTCTCTATAGCTAGGCTTTGGCGAAATCACTTCATGGCTAGTTATAATTGGCGAATTATCACCGCTTCCCCTGTCAATAGGCATGTATTGGAGGGTAGGATTCACAAAACTATTAAGAATCTTTTTATATTCCACGCTGGTCTGGTCTTTTACAAAAAGGGAGTCATCATTGGAGGATTTTCTGTTGGTAGATACGCCCTGATTATTCATTTGGATATTATATTTATTATTTAGTTCAGTTCTAGCCCAACAATATTAACCGCCAATGTGATCAGATGTCGTTGGGGTAAAAGGTACCAGTGCCATGCTGCCATTGGAAATTTGATCGAATCTCATATTAGTAAGAAAAATTCGATTGTTTAATTTTCATTATGTTAATGATGGTATTCAAAATAATTTATATTAATGTTTGTTTCCTTTTTGACCTTGACTTTTATTTTGTATGGTATAGAAATTTGATTATTTACTTTATCTAGATATCGAGTGCAATTTTAATTAAAGAAAAATCATCATCAGCAATCCTATCGGTGGTGTCGTATGGAAATATGATGGGATTTTATATTAATAAACAAAATTTATCTTTATTTCCATGTGGCGTATATGAGCTAATTTTTGAAAAACATTTATATCAGTATTCGATTTCCCTGTTGAATTTGAGTTTATCTTATGTCAGGTGGATATTTAATCCCTTACCTTATTTAGATATGGTAATATTCCGAATCGTTCGTATTCAATTTGCTATGTGACGTTCAACGCAATACTTATTTAGATTATTTCACTCATTGACCATATTAACTATATCATCTTGGTTAACCATTACCTGCACAATATCTATCCCAGAAAAGTCTTCAAAACCTCCTACTTTGTTCCTCAAGTCGACTATCTGATAGCTGTCGTTCTCCGGTGGAACTAAGAAGTGTCACTTTCAATTACATGTACACTTTTTCTCAATGAGCATTAAAATCAATTGATAAATACTGGAAGGGCATTATTACAACCTTCGTGATTTTTAGTGTATAATCTATCAATTTTCAGGTACCAATAGTTGGAAATTTCACATCAATCATTTGGATAGCACACCCACATTAAAATAATTGTATTAAGTTAAATATAAGATTATCTAGGGTAGAACAAAAGGTAGAATTTACTAATGAACTAAAGTATATTTTCGCAAGTGGAGACATGGGAATTGATGATAGTATTCATTTTAGTGCTCATAAAACTACACCTATTGAAATTAATCCCTAAGTACTTTGATTTTTAGCAATTTTAAGTGGGGTCTCTTTATCTACTATCCCTGATAGTTTAGAGTTAATTAAAATTGTCAATTACAAGCTTTGTAGAGTGATTATATTGAGTCTGGGGTCCTGCCCCATTTACTATCCTAGTGTTGTGTTGTAGTAAATGATTTTTGATGTATGGTTAGATATACAATTACTGCATGAGAAAAGTCATATTAACAAAAATATTTTGCTTACTTTCGTGGCCACACTGTGCTCACTACGATAAGCTTTCGTGTTATGTAAGGAGTGCAGCTACAGCCGAACCAAAAAGCCCGCTGTAACCGCAAATAAATCAATTTGAACATATTTATCAACAACTGAGTTGGTCACCACGAAGTATTTTTAAGCAGATACACTACACCGTATACACAGTGCAGTCAACCGCCACTACGGGTTAGTATATCATTTTACTTCTTGCGTTTGCAGGTTGTGGACCTCATATTTTAACATAGATGCTGGATTGGTTGGGATCTCATATATATATATATATAATATATATATATATATATATATATACTAAATCATATTGTGTTGTAGTAAATGATTTTTGATGTATGGTTAGATATACAATTATTGCAGCAAAAGGCTTAAATTATCATTTTATTGTTTTAAATAATAAATGCTGCTACCAAGCAATCATCATTTTATAAATCATATATTAACAAACAAAATCATACTCTTTCAACGCTGTTCAAAAATTCAATTCAACAAAATAGCGTAACACAAATGATTGGTCTTTAAAAAGAGTGATATATCAAAAAGAGGGCGATATGAGACCATTAAGTGAAAGGATCAAATATCACAAATAGGTCACGCCCATCAAATTTAAAAATGCTAAAATTATTCAGAGAAGCTTCTGGATACTATCACTGGCTATTAACAAACTAGTCTGAAATCATCGCCCCTCTACATGATCTGATAACACAATCATTGAAAAATCAGAAGAACTTGATTTGGGAGATGACATCATAACGAGTCATGCCAAAAATCAAAAGAAGCTTACTGGTTATCCGGGTCCATCTACACCATTTACACTAAGTTCAGATGACCTTAGAAAGCCTCAAGAAAGACACGAAGAATAACCTGATTCGAATCTCATTCTTTTCCAGAAAACTAACTAAATCAGAAATCAAATATTAGGCATTTGACAGAGAACTATTCACTATACATTTAGCGACCAAATATTTCAAGCATTATCTATTGGTACAATTTATTTTTTCACAATCAAAACGGATTGCAAGCCTCTGCGGCACTTAATAGCAATGAAAGAACCATCAGCAAGGCAATAAAGAATCATTGAACATATTTCTCAATTCACATTCTCAAATTGAATATATCAAGTGAAAAGGAAATGTGAGGTCGGATCTCTCCACAAGGATGTTTTCAGTAGAAATAAATGCCTTAACCTGTTAAAACTACCAGCATCTTGGCGATGAACAAATCTCCGGTGATTCCTTACAAAACTTGAAAAATCGTCATTACAACTATGTCAAACAAAAGAAGGAATTCTAGTTGATACAAGTACAGGAGTTCCAAGAATCGTTTTTCGAAAAGTATTTAAATTTGAAGAATTTCAAAGACTCCATGCTCTTTCTCTTTCTCGTCCGGGTTACAAACCAATGATGAAACTGGTAACAGAAATATATGTATTCTGTTATATTAATTAATCAATCAGATCATTTATCCTTTTTAAGGGGGAGGGGAAGGACTTCTGACACTTGCGATGGGAACAGGACCTAGGAGAGGCGGAGCCACTGGCCCCGGGCCCCAAATCTTTATTTGAAGAAATTTTTTTGGACACAAAAATTAATTTTTAAAAATTCAACAATTTGAAAATGGACTAATGATATAACTTTGCTCTTATATATCAATCTAGCATGTTTTTAAATAAATCAGATTGATCTAAGATTAGGAATTCGTCATTTAAAATTGCTTGATCGTTACTAAAATCCACGAATAAGAGATTTATAAAAATATCCGTTTATTAATGATATGATATTGGGGCCCCTAATTTAAACCCAACTAGCGTGGAATTCGAAAGAATATTTTAAATTTCATTAAAATTTCTCTACTAAAAAGTGCTTAAATCTATTATTGAAATGAATTTGGAGTTAATTTTTACAAATCTTGTATTAAGAATATTTTTGACAATCCCGGTTTCTGTAGACGAGTCTGAACGTACGTTTTCAGCTCAAATACGTATTAAGAATTTCTTGAGATTTACAATGGCACAAGAGCGGCTAAATGGATAAGCAATGCTGCATATTAATAACGATATTGCAAGAAACCTAAATTTTAGTGAAATAATTGATAAATTTGCAATTTCAAAAGTCCGTAAATCATTAATATAATAAAAATTGTTTTTATATTGTGTTGTCGCTAACTATATATATTTTTTAATTATTAAAAAGGGGCCCCAAAAAAATTGGGCCCCGCACTCTCTCTCCTAAGCCCGTTACTGCTCGGTAATATTAATTGAAAAGCGCCAAAAAGTGACGTACTACCATTTACTTCCCGATAAAATGGATTTGTATTCGGAATTTCATTAAATATTTTCTTCAAAAAAAAACTGAAGCGATTTTTATCAATTCTTAAAGTATTTCTTTATTTTGTAGTAAATTGAATAAAATTTTAAATTCAATATCATTTTCAGTGTACAAATTTGTGATTTACTTTGCAATGAGTAACACTTACATGACATACATCCACCAAAGGTGTCCCGGCTTTTGTTTAGACTTATTTTCTTATAATTACGCCTTAATCTACTTTTTCTAAGTCGAAAGAACAATTAACTTTAGCAACAAGGAATCCACAGCTACATCAAAATATTTTTAAGGAAGCTGAATCAAAACAGATGTATCGCAAGTTAACTGAAACCCTTTTAATGACTGATACCAATCTGAAGGTTGAGTCATATAAAAATTGAGCTGTAACTTCGAAATATCACTCCATTCAGGAATTAACCTTTCTTCAACAAAATTATTAATTGTAAATTAATTATAATAAGTATTTACGCCTTTGATGAGTTAATCATTTCGACACCAAGTACTGAATATTTATAAATATTCCTTGTTTATTTTTCCATATTTCTAATATGGAAATATGGTAATATCTTTTATACAAAAACATCTGATTAATTCCATATTACAATTATGAACTATTGCTTCTTGTAATATTAAAACAACAAGTGAGATTTATTAATTTATAAATTCACTAATTTTATAATTTCAATAATTAATAATTATCACTGATAATTAATTGTTGATTTATCATAAATTGTATCTAATTGCAGATTTTGATATAGAATAAAAATAATGAGAAGATTAATATTTTATTATCATTTTCAGCAATAAAATTTCAATTATCATAAAAATTAATTTTTCATCGAGTTCAAATATCCTATACATTTAACAAAAGAATAAAATTGGAATTTCTTCATTTTATTCAACATAATTTCCAATGTCCCCCGTTTTGCATAGTTGAATTTTTTTCCAATTTTAAAATGTAATGACCAAAAGAAAAAAACGCAAAAAGCGCTTTTATCGGCTAACATTAAAGAAAGTGGCATGCAACGATATTTGGGAAGGAGTTATTACTGAAAAAAAGAAGAGCAAAGAAATTACACGAGTTAATTTAATTTTGGTTTGTTGTATTTGTCAATTTTTAAATGAACGTATATACTATTATGAAAATAGAAATAAGTTATTGACTATACTAATCAAAATATGCAAATATATCTTTTTATCAGAATTAAGAAAATAAAAGAAATAATGAAAAAAATATTAGACACTCTTGTCGAGGAAGACGGGTGTATTTCTTGGTCGAGAGAAGTTTTTATTTTACTATGAAGTTGCAGGATTGCCTTTCAAGTAATTAGATGAATGAGATTTTGGCAAAATGTTTGTTACAGGACCTTTAAAAGACTTTTCATCATATCCAGGAATCAATTCTATTAAAGTATCTTTTGCGTACTTCGTGTGATTAGATGCAGATGAAGATCGTATCAGATGATGTTGATGACTGGTCTCATTGAAGAACTGTTCTTTCTGATTTTGTAGATTCTTTTTGTGTGATTCCAAATAGGCATTGCGATAAGCTTGAGTATTTTCTAACGGTATTGTTCTTTGGTTATGATACGACTGAGGGACTTCTGGAACACTGACTAATGATCTGTTTGATGGGTTAATTTGTTTCATGAATGATGAAGAAAGTGTGGAATGATTTCGAATTTCACTGAAAGAGGCAGTTCTTTGTCTAGGTGGTTTACAAATTGAAGATTTTGAGTCATTCTGTTAAGAAAAATAAGGTAAATTTGAATTATAATAAGTTTATTATGATTGTTATTATTATTAATATTGAATTCTAAATATCGCAATTATATAATCACCGATTTTATTAAAGAGGGTTGTTTGTTTATGAAATTATTTGAATTTTGATTGTGAATTAAAATTTTATTTAAACAAACTTTAAAATTAAATTATTAATATTATGTTGCATGATTGTAGAATGTTGAAAATGATACACCAAACACCACTGAGATACATTCTCTATAGTGGTGGTTGGCGTGTAGAACAATTTACTGTATTAATCATCTTCATCAATTTACTGAATTGATTCAATACAAAATGTTTTTTGGAAATTTATTTTAGCCATTTTAAAAATGGCTTTCAGGTAAGATATTTAATTTTAAGTAAAGTTTATGTCTTGAATTTTGATCCATATGTTGGGGTTCAGTAGGAACCGAAATTGAAGGTCCGAAATTAAATAATAATTAAAATAATAATTAATTACTAAAATATGAAGTAAAATAAAAATAGTATTTTAAAATTACCAAAAATAGAAATTAAACACTAAAATTAAAACTAAAATATAATTAGTAATAAATAATTACTAAAAATAGAATTATAGAAATTATTTAAAAATATATAATAAAAATAGTAATTAAACAATTACTATTAATAGAATTAGGTAAGTAAAAATTATATAAATAGTAGATAAAAATTAGATTGAGAGGACGGAAAAAAGAATCGGACACGACAGATAAGAGCGAGAAGTAGTTCAAAAAGTCGATATAAATAGAAACCGATTTACTCGCATTAAGCGACAGAAAATTTACATTAAATTTGGATAGACCATCATTTGATAGTCTTAGTTGACCAACAATTATCGATTAAGAAACATTAACAAATAATTTGGAATTTTTTCATTTATACAATCGCTTATCTCTAACTTCAATTGAAGAATTAATTTAAGAAAAAGGGAAGGTTCATATTCGTTATCGGATTATCTTATAGTTAGTATTATTATTGTTTTATTCTCGAAAATATTTATTTACTTATTTTAACTAATTAAAGGGACACTATAACGTCATCACTGATTTTTGTGTTGTATCGTTATTTAATATTAATATTTGTTTGAAAAGAGTTAACCGATTTCTGGGTTGACTCTATCGCGAAAAAATTTGGTGATCTACCCTGTTTCTTTTCTTTACACCTATATCGGGCTGTTGGCGCATTTAGGGCCAGCCTTGATCCTTAGTAACACTCTTTAGGGCGGTTTGAATAACCGTTTTCTGTACTTAGAGAAAGCAGCGTGTTGTATCTATATATACATATTTAAACGGGTAACTAACTGTTTATTGATAAATAAATATTTAAAACATATCTCTTATTTATTTATTTACCTACACGCGTAAGTTATTTACTTGGAGTCAGATAGAACGTTTTTGTGTTAGTTCGAATACATACCCATCGAACCTAACACATATAGGTATGAGATCATTATTCAAGTTCTTAAATTTTACTTTTACTCAACATTATAATTATAAATTAGATGTCTTTAATTATAATTAAATAAATGAATTACCAAAAATATGTACTTTTCTAAAACATTTTGGGAAAAATTCCCGAAAATAAAAATAAAATAATTTTTGTAATTTTTTTTCTGAGCTCAATATGAGGAGCTTCTTTCAGGAAAGGAAATAAGGATTGAAAAGACATTGAACAAAATTCATCTGATCTTGAAATTTCATTAAAAATATATTTTTAAAAATTTTCAGCGATCTTTTTTTATCCAAAAATTGTCTAAAATAGAATTATTATAGAAATGTATCTCAGCGGTGCATTTCGATGAATCAAAAGTTTGTATGTGTTTTTTAGTATGTCTTGTGTTTGTGTGCAGTTTTTAATTTTTCTTCCACTTTTCAGATTTCTATAGTATAGGATGTATCTGACTGCACTCTAAATGAGAACATCAACGTGAAATCAGAGTAAGTATGTATGTTTCTATAATGTAAGATTATTGATTTTTTTGTTATATTATAGGGTATGCATCTCAGTGGCGTTTGGTGTATTGCTTTCAAATTGTAAGGTGTAAGTAAATGTTAAATATTAAATTAAAATATTTAGTTTTAAGTATTAAATTTTATGTGTTGAATTTTAAATATTGAATTTTTTAATATTAAATTTTAAAAATATTAAAAAAAGTAAATTTAAAAATTAAACATTTCATTATTAATAGACTTTTGAATTACGACTTTATCTACCGAAAATGATTTAGAAAACAATTTAGAAGATGTTCTAGTAATGGAAGTTTTATTTATCTCTATTTATTTTTAATCGTTTATGAAGGTTTTCAAAACAATGATTTCAGTCAAAAACGTCAGCCATAATATGGATTAAATCAGTGTTGTCCAAACTGTGTGCCGTGGCGGGTACCCATGTGTGCCGTGAAAATTTTTTAAAAAAAGTCAAAAAAACCCTGTTTTTCCAAACAACTTAATAAAAGGAAATTGAATTGTGGATTTTTTAACAGTTATTTCAAATTTAAATGTTAATCAGTCAATTAAGTGCGAAATTTATTTGTTTACAATCATATTTATATTTCTTACTAGAAATATTGACTACCTAAAATACGTAAGCAGCATAATTATGTTTATTTAGAATCTTAAATATTAAATAATAATATTTTTTAGTTTATAAGTTTTTCATTTCTTATTAAAAGATTAGTGCAATAAAAAATTGCAAATAAAGCAAAAAAAAATTTAGGTGTGCCGCGAAAATTTTTAATCCAACCAAGTGTGCTGTGGCTCAAAAAAGCTTGGACAACACTGGATTAAATAAAGAGAAAATAAAAAAAACAAAGTATATTTACGGTTCAAATGTTTTATTAAATACTTTATTAAATGACTGTATTATATGACTAAAAATTTGAATTTCATTTCTCTTCTTTGAGAATTTAACTATAGATTACATTCGCTTATTTTATATGTACTAATTTTATTTGATTCCGTAAATGTTTCCCAAAATGTGGTACGCCTGAGAGTACGGGAAAGGTTTGGTGAGGGTACGTACTGCGTCTGATGTAACAATCAACTTATTTTTATTACAAGCATTGAAAAATAATAAAAAATTTCTATTCTCATTAGTATTACGTATTGAAAAAAAAAGATTTTGTATGTATCGGTAGCCGTAGTGTCCCTGGGCTCTATGATTCCGTACATTTCCCTTATTCATGGTCCAGACAACAGTGTCACACAAAAATATGATTTTAATTTTTGAGATTTACCAAAGATTTCATTTTATGCCGTTATAAGGTTTTCATTTTATTTGAAAATTTAGTATTGTCTCATAGTTTTATTGACCGACACGTATATCGCGTGATCTATGCTTAATTTAAGTATTTCCTTTTTACTTAATCCAATAATGCATTCGCTCTGTAAATGTTTCCCTTAATTGGTTTAAAATAAAAGAAAGAGTTGATAATTGTGTGATGTATTGACAGGAGCCATTGCACTCGATGCTATGAAAGCATATGGCAGGCATTTCTTAATTATCTATTTATCTTCAAATCAAAGATAAACATTAGGCGGGATGCGTTATCTATTTTATATTATACTCCATCTCTAGAAAATCTATCATTCTACCCACTCACACAAATGTCAGGAAATTTTTTTAAAAATAATTTGCAGACTTATCAAGATAATACTGACTAATTCCTATTGGAACATGAATATCGTAAAATTTTCTTGTGTGGATCATAAAATAAAAATGTGCAAAATAAATGGGAAATAAAAATTAATTAAAAGCTAATTAAATATTCAAAAAAAGTAAAAATCAATATAGTTTAAGGGAAAAATGGTAACCATTAGCAAATCATAAGTTGAAGACGAATAAAATATGTTAAAATGGCAATAGCAATTAACAATGATGCTTGCTGACAACCAGGTTTTATAAATGAGGAAATTTGCCACTTTTGGTCAGAGTTAAAGCCAATAATCAGCCGCCAGATTGCAGATTAGTCATAGATTACAAATCAACTCAAAATATAATTGGAAATTATTATGAACAAAGTGTTTTTTCTTGTGATCAATAAACAAATTCTATTTCGCAATATTTTTCTCTGATTTTTAAAGGTCGAACTCCTGCCGAAGCTTTCCTAATTTAAATTAGGATAATATAAATATATAAATTACTTTTTATTTTTATAGTATCGTCTCATTAGTGTGATATAGTTTCATTTCAGTTTATTGTGTATTCCTTTTATCACCCACAATATTTCATAGTTTGTTTTAGTTATATTATTTTTTTACTTTAAATAACACAAATGCCGTAATTAAATTTTGTTTTTTACGCCATGATTGATGAGATAAACAAAATTTTAATTAATTAGTCTGTATTTATGTATTTGCACCTCCATAAATTTCAAATTGTTTTTATGTATGTATTTTTTAATTACTATTTATTAACAAATTAAACGTTCAGTATTTTAATTAAAATTTCAGTGAAAAAGATTATAATGCAAAGTAAACATTTTTTTGGTCAATATATTATCAAAAATTGAAAGTAAAACAAAGGTTAGGGTTAGGAGTTGGAGTTTAGGGTAATTTATTTAAAAAATAATGAACATTTAATAAATATTTAATGAACATTTATTTGAATTACGAAACATTTAATCCATTTTACTGAGTATAAAAATACTGAACATTTTAATCCAATTACTGAACAGTTTATTCAAAATACTGAAAATTTGAATCGCATCCTTTATTATTGTTGGTTCTTCAAACCAGAAGTCAATTAATTACTTTTTAATTTACTTATAGTGCCGTTTTTTTTAGTAAACAGGCCTTTTTGTTATTTTGTTATCATTTTGTTAGTGATGTCACATGTAAAATATTTTCTAGGTGTTGGAACAAACCTGATTTATTATTTGCTTTTTCAATAGAAAAATCATATTTTATTAATTTTCTAAATGAAACATTTGACTTAACCATAATTACAATTTTTCAAAAGTTTTATGTCTAATTTCAACGAAATTCCACATAATCATTGCAACGTTAACACAAATGATTATGGCGAATTTCTTGGTTTAATTGACTGAAATAACAATTGTTGACTAGTCTATGGCAAAATGGGATATTGCAAATGAATCTATTGACATTAGTAAAGTTATTGAGATTTACAAACGGATCTAGTAAACATTTATTCTCACGTAAAACCGCTTTCTGAAATTAGACGAATTCCTCTCTGTGAGCAGGAAAAACACGAAATGTTTTCAATACGAAAACTTGAAAACAACAACTTCAAATGTCTACATTTAATCGATCACAAATGTGCTGCACTGTGAAAATAATCCCATTGCTTCTAATCAAACAATAATAACGAAATCTATTTATTTGGTTTCCGCTCGAAAAATTTATAGTGAGACTACCAAATTACAAATACCAATTTACATAAATTCTTTCTATAAACATCAAAGTAAAAATGTGCGTGATTTGAAAAGCAGAAAAAAGGTATCTGGAATATACACTTATTAAGTTATTATTGCCATTCGGCAGTTTAGGGCTTATAATTCAACTCTTCGTCTTTTCTATCAGAATAATAACTCAACAATAAATTTCATCGAGACTATAAAACCACAAATGTCGTAATTGAGACTGACACATTAAAATTTTTTGATATATATTTTAAGGGCAGGTGACCCTAAGAGAAACAGCCTTAAATGAAAAAAGAATTTTTTCAGCTTTAAAAGTAATTCTTCTCCTGCTCCTTTTCATAATTTTAGCTCTCGCTTAATGGATTGCCCACTCTGTTCCTTCAACCGATATAACAATTCTGTTATGTTCTTTGCTCCCATTTATAGGACTTTCTCTTCATCGCTCGGTTTCAAATTAATTAATTTGTATATTTTATATAACTTTTTGAGGGAATCCCATCAATTTGAAATTATTATATTTATACTAATCATTTCATTTCCCACTAACTCATGTCGTCCCGAAAAATATTAATTTTTCCATTTTATTTAATATTTTTTGAATTCTATTAAATTATGTCTTTTTGATGTTTTTCAGAGTTATTTGTCTATTTTTGCGTTCAATTATGCAACCCCAACACATTTTACCCTTTGAATTTTAGAGAAATTTTAAATTTACTATAAATAATGAACCCTGAGTAATAGGCCATTTAATTAATCGTTTTTCTTATATTGGGAACCGATCAAATCTTAAAAATGAAAATGAAAAAAATTTCCATTGAGTTATCAGATTCAATTCTTTCAATAAATTCATCATTGCACGTCACACATTTACCATCCTGAGATATGTGAAAGTCCCTGTTGCATTTATGACAATAGTAATTATCTGTATTAATTGTAGCCATTAAACAAATTTTTAAAAATTTTATTTTTCAAAAACTCACAAAAACTTACAAAATTCAAACAACTGATATAAAAATCCATAACTATTTCAGCTAAACATATCAAAACCGAATCACAAAATTAAAATTCGATATAACTCGACAATTGTCCGCGTCTGTGTGCGCACACAAATCAATCCAATGTCAAAGCAAAAAACGCACACAGACGCGAAACATAAACTCACAATTCACCAAAGTCGCAAACAAGCTTTTATAATTGTATTAAATTAATAATTGTTAAACTCGATTAATTTGCATTCTTATTTACTTAATCAAATATTAATATACTGAATTGATTAACATGTTAATTTAAACAAATAATTATATCCGTATTATTACAATAAGTTTGAGACATCATTAATAGGTGATCATAGATAAACTGAGAAATTTAAAAATAAAAAAATTTTAAAGAAGTTTATAAAATTCAAAATAATTATAAAAATATTGCAATCCATGAAAAGTAATTATCAAAATCAAATAAAATAAAATACATATTTCAACATTTTATCTATTTTATATTTTGATTTATTTTTTTTTTACCGTATAGATAAACCTATTAGGAAACCTTTAATAAAATGTATTTTTCTAAAATTTTAATTGTTCTATGAATAAAAGAATCAAATCATGGTTGTGATGTTATATTATATATAGAATAAGAATTAAGAAAGTTTCTAAAATAATATTTATTAAAATATAAAATTTAAGTCAGCACTTTTCTGATATTATTTAAACAATAATTAATATGACTAACATTATTTTAATATAATAATACCATACACAAATATGGGGTAAATCGTCAGCCTATGTCTATTTTACGCTATAATACTAGAGAATAACTTTAATAAATTATAAAAAATAACCAGATTTTTATTAGAAACATATAACGAAAAGTTTTTCTAAGAATTTTAATTAGATTCAATTTTTAAACACGGTCCAGTTGGCACAATTAACACTAATGACCCTTTAAGGACATTATAGTTCTGACAAGATATTCTAAATTGTGTTTTGTGAATTTAGTGCAATCATTAATGTTTCATGTCATTATAAATACCATGGACATTTAAAAATAATTTATTAACACGAACGGTTCCTTCTTGAGAGAAATAGCCATTGAGTTATCAGATTCAATTCTTTCAATAAATTCATCATTGCACGTCACACATTTACCATCCTGAGATATGTGAAAGTCCCTGTTGCATTTATGACAATAGTAATTATCTGTATTAATTGTAGCCATTAAACAAATTTTAAAAATTTTATTTTTCAAAAACTCACAAAAACTTACAAAATTCAAACAACTGATATAAAAATCCATAACTATTTCAGCTAAACATATCAAAACCGAATCACAAAATTAAATTCGATATAACTCGACAATTGTCCGCGTCTGTGTGCGCACACAAATCAATCCAATGTCAAAGCAAAAAACGCACACAGACGCGAAACATAAACTCACAATTCACCAAAGTCGCAAACAAGCTTTTATAATTGTATTAAATTAATAATTGTTAAACTCGATTAATTTGCATTCTTATTTACTTAATCAAATATTAATATACTGAATTGATTAACATGTTAATTTAAACAAATAATTATATCCGTATTATTACAATAAGTTTGAGACATCATTAATAGGTGATCATAGATAAACTGAGAAATTTAAAAATAAAAAAATTTTAAAGAAGTTTATAAAATTCAAAATAATTATAAAAATATTGCAATCCATGAAAAGTAATTATCAAAATCAAATAAAATAAAATACATATTTCAACATTTTATCTATTTTATATTTTGATTTATTTTTTTTTACCGTATAGATAAACCTATTAGGAAACCTTTAATAAAATGTATTTTTCTAAAATTTTAATTGTTCTATGAATAAAAGAATCAAATCATGGTTGTGATGTTATATTATATATAGAATAAGAATTAAGAAAGTTTCTAAAATAATATTTATTAAAATATAAAATTTAAGTCAGCACTTTTCTGATATTATTTAAACAATAATTAATATGACTAACATTATTTTAATATAATAATACCATACACAAATATGGGGTAAATCGTCAGCCTATGTCTATTTTACGCTATAATACTAGAGAATAACTTTAATAAATTATAAAAAATAACCAGATTTTTATTAGAAACATATAACGAAAAGTTTTTCTAAGAATTTTAATTAGATTCAATTTTTAAACACGGTCCAGTTGGCACAATTAACACTAATGACCCTTTAAGGACATTATAGTTCTGACAAGATATTCTAAATTGTGTTTTGTGAATTTAGTGCAATCATTAATGTTTCATGTCATTATAAATACCATGGACATTTAAAAATAATTTATTAACACGAACGGTTCCTTCTTGAGAGAAATAGCCATTGAGTTATCAGATTCAATTCTTTCAATAAATTCATCATTGCACGTCACACATTTACCATCCTGAGATATGTGAAAGTCCCTGTTGCATTTATGACAATAGTAATTATCTGTATTAATTGTAGCCATTAAACAAATTTTAAAAATTTTATTTTTCAAAAACTCACAAAAACTTACAAAATTCAAACAACTGATATAAAAATCCATAACTATTTCAGCTAAACATATCAAAACCGAATCACAAAATTAAAATTCGATATAACTCGACAATTGTCCGCGTCTGTGTGCGCACACAAATCAATCCAATGTCAAAGCAAAAAACGCACACAGACGCGAAACATAAACTCACAATTCACCAAAGTCGCAAACAAGCTTTTATAATTGTATTAAATTAATAATTGTTAAACTCGATTAATTTGCATTCTTATTTACTTAATCAAATATTAATATACTGAATTGATTAACATGTTAATTTAAACAAATAATTATATCCGTATTATTACAATAAGTTTGAGACATCATTAATAGGTGATCATAGATAAACTGAGAAATTTAAAAATAAAAAAATTTTAAAGAAGTTTATAAAATTCAAAATAATTATAAAAATATTGCAATCCATGAAAAGTAATTATCAAAATCAAATAAAATAAAATACATATTTCAACATTTTATCTATTTTATATTTTGATTTATTTTTTTTTTACCGTATAGATAAACCTATTAGGAAACCTTTAATAAAATGTATTTTTCTAAAATTTTAATTGTTCTATGAATAAAAGAATCAAATCATGGTTGTGATGTTATATTATATATAGAATAAGAATTAAGAAAGTTTCTAAAATAATATTTATTAAAATATAAAATTTAAGTCAGCACTTTTCTGATATTATTTAAACAATAATTAATATGACTAACATTATTTTAATATAATAATACCATACACAAATATGGGGTAAATCGTCAGCCTATGTCTATTTTACGCTATAATACTAGAGAATAACTTTAATAAATTATAAAAAATAACCAGATTTTTATTAGAAACATATAACGAAAAGTTTTTCTAAGAATTTTAATTAGATTCAATTTTTAAACACGGTCCAGTTGGCACAATTAACACTAATGACCCTTTAAGGACATTATAGTTCTGACAAGATATTCTAAATTGTGTTTTGTGAATTTAGTGCAATCATTAATGTTTCATGTCATTATAAATACCATGGACATTTAAAAATAATTTATTAACACGAACGGTTCCTTCTTGAGAGAAATAGCTCATAATATTAGTATCTAATAAACCTAGGCTGTTATTTTTTAAGTATTTAATTTAACATTTTACTGTGCTCGCTTATGATTTAGTGCATTTGTCATTGCGTGCTTTAGTTTGAGTATCATAGAATAAAAATTAATTTTTTTATTAAAAATCACCTTGAAAAACTCGCTGAAACTATGAGGTTTAAGTGATTGACTGTGATAAGTGTTTCTTTTCATAAGGCTTGAATTTTCTTCATCTGATCCAAATGAAAAGTCTGATGAGTCATCTTCGCCTGATTTTGTCGAAATTATACTGCCTTGTTCTTTGGCTTTTGCCATGTCTTCTTTGCGTTTTAATGTTTTTTCTCTACGCAATTGGTCCTTGTAATAATCGGCAAAATTGTTGACAATTATCGGAATCGGTAAGGCAATAACGAGGACACCACATATACAACAAAATGAACCGACAAATTTCCCCAATGCTGATTCTGGTACCATATCTCCATAACCCACTGTTGTCATTGTGATAATGGCCCACCAAAATGTTGCTGGAATACTGATAAATTTTCCACCTTCATCTTTCTCGGCAAAATAAATTAAACTTGAGAATAGTAATACACCTAAGGCTATGAACATAACCAACATTCCAAGTTCTTTATAACTTTTCTGAAGAGTGTATCCTAACGCTTGCAAACCGGTTGAATGACGAGCTAACTTCAATATTCTCAAAACTCGCAAAATTCTGAACACCTGAATAACTTTTCTCATAGAATCCAATGACTGGGTCAGATGGTGAAAATAATTTGTAAAGATAACTGAAATGTAATAAGGAAAAATAGCTAAAATATCAATCATATTCATCGGGGATTTGAGGAAATTCTTTTTGTTGGGACAAGAAAATAATCGACAAACGTATTCGAATGTAAACCAGGTTATGCAAATGGTTTCGATTCTATCCAAAAGATGCGTTTCATTTCCATTAGTTTGAGTTGAATTTGATGCAAATGTAATGTTACTAGCTCCTCCAAATTCAGTCGTACCTATCACCAGGCAGATTATGGAAATGAGGATAAATAAGACCGACATGACAGCAATAATCTAGAAAAAAATATTTTCTCATTATTAACACTATTATTTTTATTATAATTATAATAATTATTATAAAATGATGATTGCTTGGTAGCAGCATTTATTATTTAAAACAATAAAATGATAATTTAAGCCTTTTGCTGCAAATAATGTATTTAATGAAAAAATTTTCGACTATAAGATTGTTTTATATAATAATTATTATTATTATTTTTATTATTTATTATTATTGATTTTATTATTATTATTATTAAATTAATAATGATAATTATAATAATATAATTATAGCATGGCAAGGATAATAAAAAAATTAATTATTTCATCGAAATTCATTTGTTCAGTCAATAACAAAGTTAATTAATCTGGAATTTTAATCCTTGCTGAAATTGCTGGCTAATTCCAATACAGGAAACTGAATTTGTAATGGAGTTTATAGAGCATTACCCGGTAATTGCTTTATCAATTGACTTAAAAAAATCGATTATTCAAGAAATTATCTACTTTAATTATTCCATCAATTATCGAAAATTGTACTTTAATAAATTTTTCAAAATTGATTTTTTTATTAATGATTCGATTTTACAATTTGACTGATGTGAGAATTTTGTGATTTCTGCGGCACTGTCAGCTGGTCGCTGATTGGCTGAACGGCAATTGGCAGTTTTAATTTGTGGAGAAAACAATATGGGATAGTCATCAGAACTGATTTTGTGGAACTTCCCAGGGAAAGAGGGGAAATAAAATGTACCATGTGAGTTAACTGGTCTGTATATGGATTTCTATTCTTTATTTTCATCTTTTAGAATAAATATCAATTTTATGTTTAAATACAAAAATTGATCTTTAATCTAAAAAAAATTACAATAAAAGAAATTGAAAAAGAAAATAAATGAAATTTGAAGGAATAATGTATATTTTAAAGGAATAATGTATATAGAAAATTATAAACTTATAAAAAGTGAGCACATTTATTGTGACAATAAATAATATTTATCTACACATGAGTTTTCTTATAAATGTAAAATTTTTACAGCTCTTTTAAAATTATTTTGGAATCCAAACGCATGGTCCAATTTTATTTGTTATTATCTCATTGTATTTACAATTGAATTTAGAACTGTACATGATTATAACAATTAATTATATATTAAGTCAATCAACTAAATTAAAATTTTAATTTTAAATTTCAAAATATCTTTAGTTAGAAATGTCAAACATTTTAAAAACGTATAATTTTATAATATTTCTTTCTATTTTATAACATTTTATAAATTTTGAAAAAGTCATTCTTTTGAGGGATTAATTATTGAAACAAAGACTTGTATTTCCAAAAATTTTTAAAAAGAAAATATACGCTAGGATATTTCTGTCGTTTGAAGAAAAGTTAGATAGTATTTAAAAACTTGAAATTTCCTATTTAAATTCTGTTAACCGTGAATTCTGTTATGAAGAACTAACTTACGAGTTAGCAAGGGTTTCCTTAAAGTTAATACCGTATTATAGAAGTATTTTGTTAAAAGAAAATTATCTTAATGTTTATTCAACCGTGCAAATACTAAGAATGTCGTTATAAATTACTAAAACAAAAAAATATTATTTATATACTTGAAAACAGTTAACAAACAACATTTTCTTATGAGACTTTTAAGGGTATTTTGTCTACACTAAATTTCAATAAAAATTACCGTTTACAAAGCTATATTTTAATTATTAGATTATTCGTATACAATAATACATTTTTCTTTCAATCTTTCTGTTTCATATTTAAACTATAATTTTAAGGTATTAAATATAATAATAATAAACATTGCAATACTGATACTGTTTACGTAGTCACATCTTCCTTAAGTATCAATAACTGCTTAACCATTAATATCAAATTTATCATTTGATCAGTTGGAGAACAATAAATTTTTAAATATGAAAAATAAAGGAAGCTTCATATTAAGAAAATTGGAATTCATGATTTATCAGCGAATGAAATTTTCTGATTTGTGTAAAAACTAAAAGAATATGAAAATTTTTATAAAAAATACTAATAGGTATGACAGGAAGCATTACAAAAACCGATCAATTGATAAATTTCACAGAAATTAATCAACCAACCAAATGACGGAACATAAACACGATCAGATGATTCTGTGAAGATTATGTACACCATGCTAAATCATCACATACCGATAGGCGAATGAAAGTTCATTAGTTGAAAATTTCTTTTTATTGTCTGTTGATATACATTCGTACTTTTGTCATAATAATAAAAAAATAATTAATAATAATAATAATTTATTAAAAAGTGTTTTGATATTCACGAATATCGGGAACTGCCTTTTTCAAGTGAATTTGATTAATTGTTAATTTAAGTTCACTTGAAAAAGGCAGTGCCGAAGATTCGTGAATATCAAAAACATGGATATATTTACTGATTTCTAGTCTTCAAGCTCTTTTTAATAAATACGATGGAAAAAAATCAGTGGCGAAATTTGAAAAAAAAGGTTTTTATAATAACAACAACAATAATAATAATAATAATAATAATAATAATAATAATAATAATAATAATAATAATAATAATAATAATAATAATAATAATAATAATAATAATAATAATAATAATAATAATCATGATAATATTTTAAACAATTAAATGATAATTAAAGCCTTTTTCTGCGAATGATATATTTAATACAAATGAAAAAATTTTCGACTATAAGATAGCCCTTGTCAATGGTAGAAATTGTAAAGGACTATCTTACAGCCGAAATTTTTTTTCATTTGTATTAAATATATTATTCACAGCAAAAGGCTTAAATTATAATTTAATTGTTTAAAATTTAATTATAAAATCATCACTTTTTAATAACAATTTATACACAATTTTTTTAAAATCAGTTTGTGGATTATTGAAAATTATTGAAAGGAATTGAAGAAATATTTTTAAAATGTTAAAAATTTATTTTATGAGCCAAATCATTATTTTAACTAAGATATCAAATATCAAAAATAAATTATGATTAGATCTGTTTATCTTAATTAATTTTTTAAAAATATTGATTAAAAAAATAATTTTTTTTTAATTAGAATAGGTTTTTTTAAAAATCAGTTTGTGGGTTTTGAAAATTATTGAAAATGAATATTTTTAAAATGTTAAAAATTTATTTTATGAGCCAAATCATTTTTAACTAAGATATCAAATATCAAAAATAAATTTTGATTAGATCTGTTTATTTTCATTATTTTTTAAAAATATTGATTAAAAAATAATTTTTTTTAATTAGAATAGATAAATATTTCAATAAATTAATAAAAATAAAAATTTTAATTAAAATATTTAAATAAATGTATGAATATAAAAATATTAATTTAAAACATAATATAAATATTTAAATATTTAATTTGTTTAAATTAATTGTAAATAAATATTATTAAAACTCAATATGCATCGTACAAAAATACAAAAGAAAAGATTAATGCAAGATATTAAAAATATCAAAACAAATCCAATTGATGGAATATATTTGGAGGTTGATCCCCAGAATTTGTTAAATTGGTATTATATCTTAGAAGGATCCGATGACACACCATTCAAAGGAGGGTTTTATTTAGGTAGAATTATTCTTCCAGAAAACTATCCATTCAGTCCTCCAGCAGTTCAAATGATAACTCCAAATGGTCGATTCATTCCAAATAAGGATTTGTGTTTCTCCTACACTAATTATCATCCCGAATCTTGGTCTGTTATATTTAATCCATCTCACATTGCTCTGGGTCTTATCAGCTTTATGAATGATTTCAAAGACAAAGGTATAGGATGTATTCATAATTGGACTGCTGAAAATATTGAAGAATTGGCTAAATCCAGTTTGAAATTTAACATGGAAAACGAAATCGTAAAGTCATTCTTTCCCGAAGCAATCGAGAAAATGAAAAGAATTATGGACAGTTGAATAATTATAAAATAAATAAATGTTTGACTAATATTTCGAATTTTGATATGTAAAATATATTATTAGACCGTTTCTAGCCAAATTTTCAAATTAATGACTGAGAGTGACTTAAAAAGTAAAATGTTTCACTCATTATCATTTTAGAAACTCTTTATATTTTCATGAAAGCTGCAAATATTATTTAATGTATTATTACAATGTTAGGTCTGATTAGGTCATTTAATATAGTTTAAAAATCTATAATATGCTCTCAATAAAACGAATAGGCAAATTGTCAATATCTGCGATGAAGGATATGAAATTATAGGTAGTAGTTTGGATGATATCAAACCATATTTCAAAATATGAATTCTCAAATTGTGGGAGACGACATGTACCTTCTTTTGAATTTGTCGCAGCATCTTTGATATGGTCATGGTTCCCGACTCTACCACATATAAATTTCTGACAAAGATAGCAAGTCCTGAAACGAATGCCTTAGTTCCAGATTTTGCAATTGTTAATCAAATATTTAAAATTTTTCAAATATAAAAAATAAGATTCTAAATAAAAGAATTTGAATTTGTTTTACTGCATCAATGCACGCATACACAAATTAGGCTATATAAGCATTTTCAATCAAAATCTAATTCTGAATTTTCGGATAGACCAAAGTTTTGAAAACCAGCACTTAAATTTTTGAAGTAAGGATTTTTTGTATCACTTTTATGGTTTAGAATAAACAAAAGGTTTTATTGTAGTTTAATATAGTTTATAAATTTAGGCTCTTCATCTATTTCTATGATGAGTTTTCATGAAAGACCATAGATTCAACACATGTATAAAAAATTCGATTGGAAACAGAATTTCAACCTTTTTTATAAAATTTCGGGGGTATTTTAATTATTCTACGGAAAGAACTTGTATTTTTTTGAAATATATTATTTCTTTTTCGTTTGACACGACTTCCTGGTCAACCATTAAGAATTTGCTATCTACAATCACTTTGTAGAATTTGTTAATTTGAAACTGATTTTATCTATTTTCTGAATTTTTTCTATTGAAGGTAAATAATATATCAAAATTTTATTAATATTTTTTTTTAATTCAGAGATTTCACTATATAATAACAATCAGTTTGACCAAAATTTAATTTTTAAATAATTAAAAAATATAATATTTTAATCAACAATTTTTTAAAATTATTAATTCCGATGCAGTTCTAAATTCTCTTTGATAGATTCTCTGATTTTTATTTATTTCTACATGTGTACAAGGTACCGGTTTAAAAGCATCTGTCATAAGGCGATAGTAAGACGAAATAATAATCATGAAATATTAGAGTAAATACCAATATATTAATAACTAGTGTTATCTTTCCAACATTATTCGTTTGAAAAAATTTTGTTATTGTTACCATGACTACGAGAAAAATTTTCGAATCAATAATTTATATTTATTTCAAATAAGTATTTAAATAATTTTTAATAGAATCACTTGGTTATATTGGGCAAGTCATAAATCCTTTGCCAGGGAAACGTCGATTTTCAGATAAAATTTGAATAAAATTACCATGTTGCAAATTTACATTAAAAGATTTTTAAAAATTTTTAAATAATTTTTTATTAAAATTTTATTAATAAAACTGGATTTATTTTATTCATTAAAATCGATTTTAAACATAACAGAAAAATAAAAGTAATTAAAGTTAAAAGTCATTTTAAAATTTTAAATTAATTGCGTCCTGATTATTTATTGAAAATGAAACAGTAAATCGTATTGCATGACAAAAATAGTGAGATTTTATATGAATAATAAAATAATATTAGAGTAGTAATAAGAAATAGAGGATGGAAGAGAATCAACTATTATTCAAAATAGAACGAATAAAGTATAGAAAAAATTCAAAAATAGTTTTTAACATTATTCTCTCATTTAAAATTACTTTCTTTTGGTAAGAAAAGCATTTGTAAAACTATGAAACTTTTTAGTATCTTATTTCATTAAGTATTGAAAATGGGAAATACTCTGATTTTTCAATATCTAGTTATCACATCCTGTTAATTAATTGTTTAGGTCCTTTTCAGTCAAAGGGAAATCTGAGAAAAAATGTTAAGTTAAATATTCCAATTCAATTTCCATTTATAATATTAATTCGATATTTAACAGCGATTGAAGATATTTCTAAGAAATCAAATTTTCAAAGTTTGACAGTGTATGAATTAATGGTTTTACTTTGTTTTACTGAGCTGGATATATTGAAGGTCAAAAATTATAAAATATTCAAAAATCAAATTAGATACTATCTTGTTTGTTTTATTTTGAAAAAGAAAATCACAAAGGACCTAACCTCGTTGTTTTCAACTTATAACTAGTAAATCATGCTTCACTGAATTCATTGTTGAATTCCATGAAATTACACCATTTCAAATTGAATCTACTATAGAAAGACAATCACGTTAACTTTTTTTCTGATTATTTAAAAATTCACCAAGCACAATTTATTTAAAGTTGATTGTTCATTCGTAAGTTTGATTTATATGAATAAACTCGAATGCGTTTCCATTTGTTCTGTGGTTCTGACTACATGTTCATAAAAAGCATATCTGCATCTACTCGACAGTGTAAAAACTTGTCTGATTATAGCAGATCGAATTTGGAAATTATGCAAGCACTGAAAATATTGTATTTGATAGATTAGAAATATTAATTACGTTTCTTAATTGTCGATATAATTTATCTAATGAAACCCAAAGTTTTTATTGCATAATTGTGTCAATACTTATACGATTCAGCAATAATAAATACAACAATTTGGCGTATTCGTCACTGATACTTAATGAAACGCTCGTCCAACAAAAATTCATATGCTGGGTTTCCGTATCCAATCAACTCCTTGCGCAGTGCATATAAAAATCATTGAATTATATTTTCGACTCGCGAAAATACTAGAAGGAAAAATGAAGCGAAATCTAGTTCAGAACGTCTAAAATCAAGACAACGTCCGGTTTGTTGTCAATGATCGGTCCCGTCTGCTGTGATTTTGACATCTCTTAAGTAAGGAGTTTCTACGGATGCATTACTATTTCAACTGACAATTTAAAATCATAAACCAAATAAAAAAGATCTCTTTGAAAGATTCGAGTCAAAATTATGGATGCTGAACAGTTTTGAGGTTGTAATGATATAGATTAGGCGAAATTCTTTGAAGTTACTCAAATAATATGAAAATTCTGTCAGATATTTTAAACAAAGATGTTGGAAAATTCTTTATAACTATTTATCTCGGTGAAAATATATTTTTGTGTATCAATAATCGTAACATCTTCATAAAGTTATTTCAACATTTTTTGCATTATGATTAATTTTGGTAACAGAAAATTTATTGATTTTATAATTTCTTTGTATAGATTTAAAGGTGCACTTAAATGTCACTATTTAAATGTCAAATAAATCAATAGGTTAAATTAATTTTAAATATAAATTCAAATAAAATTTATTTTAGAAGGTGATTAATTACATTTTAAATGTGAATTTATAGATAAAACTATATTATTTATCATTAAAATTATTTATCAAATGTTTAAATTTCATTTTGTCAAATTTAGTATACCAAAAATATTTTAAATAATTTATAATCATAAATAAATGAAAAATTAATTTATTAACTATAACACTCAATAAAGATTATGCCGAAATATCGTGCACCTTATATATTGTTTTGATCTATAGACTTACAAACATTAATATGAAATTTTAATATGAAATTTACAAGTGATGTGATTTCCTGTGTAGCAGGGAAAGTATGCAATAGAGTTGAATCAGCAATATTTTATACTTACCTGGCGCGAAGAGAAATCTTCGCGTCTCCTGCATAGTACTGGTGAGAGCCAAAAGCTCGAAACTAGTCTACTATTGGGATTTAGCACTGGGTATCACAAAGCTTGTAATGTTTATATTATTAATATGAAATGTTTTAAATAGAAATAAAATCAAAGGTGGAACCAAAAGACAAATATGATAAATTAATTAATTTAAATTTTGATGACCAAAAACTTTGTTGATCATTTTTTAAAATATACCAATAAGTGACTTTAATTAACGCTTAAAATTTCTTAATAAGTTTTATAATTGAACATGTCAATCTTATCAAGAATAAGAATTTTGGTCGCTAAAAGGCACCAAAACGTTTATAAGTACATAGGGTCTTAAAAATTATTGATGGGTAGTTTTGATATAAATACTGACTAAATTTTCTGTCAAATCACATCACTAAAATCTTGTGTATAAGTTTCTAAATCTCAAAAACTAGAAAATCGAATTAAAACTTATAGTACATAACCTAGCTTGAAAAAAAGCACTTGTAAACCTACGATTGCACCTAAAACATTCATTAGTGTAAATTTTTAACTAGTTTGTAAACTTTGCATTTGAATCAACAAATATTTTAATCAATCTCATATTTATTTATTTATATAAGTGACCGAACATCTACAACAACAGCAAGAACAACAAGGATACATCAAAAGAAACTACTATACTGACCGTTTCTCAATTCCAAAGCAAAATCCCGTGAACTTTCTATCCTGGCTAATGAAATATGAAAGATAATCATAATGCTAGAAGTAAAGAAATTCTTTCTCAATAATTGAGTTTAAAAATAGATTAGATTAACAATTAAAATTTCCGTCGCCATTGTTACTATATTTTAAACTTGAATTTTGCGAATAAATGCTTAATCTTAAAATGCAGAATTTTAAATAAATGGTGCATCATTTGAAATTACAAATAAGAAAAGAGAATAACCGATGTTCCATTTTCATCAATGTACGCTTCTTAATTGAAGTTGAAAACAAACACCTTTATTCATCAATTGTTAGAAAGAAGTTTGTTAGATTTTCTTAATAATTAAAAGAATTTTATACCGACTTTCTCGATCACTTTGAAGGTCTACATGATCGATCATGACCATCGACGACACATTCAGTTTCTTTCACATTCTCAATAACATCAAATTGCTTTCATTAGCTGATAAAGATTTCTATGACGTTCAAAATTTTCAAATAATAGTACAAGGTTACTTGTATCAAGGTCACTTGTATCAAGGTCATTTGATAATATTGATTATTAAAAATCAATCAAGAATAAAGAATTAAAACAAAGTGTTCATGAACACAATCCAGTTTATACAAATATAAAGTTTTCATCTATTTGTATGAATTTGTGATTTAATAGTGTAAATTTTTAATTAAAGATTTTTCTTTACATTTAATTATTCTAATTTTATATTTTAATTATTAAATATTTAATATAAATTCTGATAACCGTAGATACTTGAGTATATCGCGAGGTTTTTGTGACACAAAATTGGATTAAGACTTGTGGGTCGCCTTATATTCGAGACACTGTAGATATAAAATTGTAAGTTTTATGTACCGAAATGTTTTTTGTCCTCTGCGTTATATTCGCGTCTTGAACTATTCGTTCATTTCTGATATAAATTTCTATCTCGCGTTATACTCGAGTATCTACAGTAAAGCTTGATTATCAATAAATTGTTATCAATAAATCAATAACAATTAAAAAATAAAATTTAAAATTTAAAAAGCTTAAATTAAAAATTATCACAAATTAATGAAAAAGTTGCCACTGAGGTCACACCAATAGGTAAAAAATTACAAATTATTATTGCTTCATTTTACGCGAGATTAGAATTTTTCGGAGAAATTCACTCTTAAAAGACACGTGTGATCTTTATACATTTGGTATCATATACAGTGAAGATGAGCCGACTACGGCCTACGCACAAGTTAAAAACTTCGGATATTTCATTAGGAAAATTGATAAATTAATTACATAGGTATTCTTGAACATAAGAATAAATGAATGTGTTTGTTGTTGTTTACTATAAATTTAAATTTTTTACTGATTGCAACAGGCTTTTTGATCGTAAATAACTGGTCAACGCGATTATTTGCTATGTAATAAACTTTGATCTTAAAGTGAAGAGTGATTTTGAAACGTTAGATGTATTTGCCGTTGTTCGATCGTTGTATTATATTTCACAGTTTGTTATCTCTAATGTTGCTGTTTGTAAATATAATGGAGCGTGATTAAAGTTTATTTGTCATATTGGGTTCACTAGAAATTGAACAAATGTTCATGTAGAGATTTGGGAGAAAAAAGTGCTCACGCCAGATATGCAGCATTTGAAGTTCTTGATATTAAATAGTTTTATTGTTTTATTCTACATACCTATCTATTGTAACTTAATTTAATAACTTGTTTCCGTTCATTTCAATTCTTGAATAAAAACTTAGACAATCATCCTACAAATTAGGTTTACGAGTATTTTTAAAAATTCAACCAGGATATTTTTTATTTATTTTCATATGAACTTTTGTTTCTTGTAACCTACGCTATCGTCATTTTTTATATATAGAAAATCTCATTGATTGGCTTAAAATTAATTTCCCAAAAAATTTCACTATTTATTGATATTGCTTTTATTAATGAATTATGCACTTAAACAAGTGTCGTGGCTTTTATCTAGAAAATTTTCTCAATCTACTCTATGACCATTGCGTCAAAGTTGAGGAAATATAATATACATTCTGCATGCGTTGTTTCCTTGAATGCCATATGGGAATTGAATTTTTAGGGAAAATAGACACAATGAGAAATCATAGAAAACTCATTAAGACGAGCAGTAAATTTTTTTGAGATAATATTTTTAAATGATTTTTGATATTAAGGTTCTTTGTAATACGAAACTATTGTAATTGCTTTTCATTAAATAATAATAATAATAATAATAATAATAATAATAATAATAATAATAATAATAATAATAATAATTATTATTATTATTAATAATAATTAATTATAATAATTAATTAATTAATAATAATTAATTATAATAATAATTATTATTAATTAATAATTATAATAATAATAATAATAATAATAATAATAATAATAATAATAATAATGATAATAATAATAATAATAATAATTATTATTATTATTATTATTATTATTATTATTAAAGATTTATGAAAAAAATTAAGGCTTACAATAATTATTTACTATTTTAAATATAGTCTGAAACAAAACTTCAAATTTTATTATTTTATTTTTTTTATTTGTTTTTTTTTCTTTTCTAAACTTTTTATTTAAATTTCTTTTGGTAATATTATTATTTCAATATCCAATTTTTATATTATTATTAACAATTGTTATTTCTTTGTATCATCAAATTTTTATATGAATTTAAATTTTTTTTAAACATCTTAATTAATTAAATACTATTATTTTGTTTTTAATAAACCAATTATTATTATTTTTAATTCAATTATTCATATTTTGCGATCCCAAGAAATATGTTCAATGTATTATTGAAAAGGAGTATTTTAAAATTTTAAAATTTATGTAATAGATTTAAACAAAACTCTTTATTTGATCTTCTAATTTTAATTAATTATTTAATTTTTTAAAAATATTGATTAAAAGAATAAAATTTTATTTGAATTAGAATAGATATTGAAAATGAATATTTTTAAAATGATAAAATTTATTTTATGAGCCAAATCAATTTTAACTAAGATTTGTAACTAATATCAAAAAACATTTTTTTAATATTTTAATTAATTTTTTAGAAATATTGATTAAAAAAATATATTTCAATAAATTAATAAAAATAAAAATTTTAATTTTTTTTTTAATTTAAAAAAAAAGGTTCTTTAATAATAACAATAATAATAATATTAATAATAATAATTTAAGCCTTTTGCTGCGAATGATATATTTAATACAAATGAAAAAATTTTCGACTATAAGATAGCCCTTGTCAATGGTAGAAATTGTAAAGGACTATCTTACAGCCGAAAATTTTTTTCACTTGTATTAAATATATTATTCACAGCAAAAGGCTTAAATTATAATTTAATTGTTTAAAATTTAATTATAAAATCATCACTTTTTAATAACAATTTATACACAATTTTTTTAAAATCAGTTTGTGGATTATTGAAAATTATTGTAAAGGAATATTTTTAAAATGTTAAAAATTTATTTTATGAGCCAAATCATTTTTAACTAAGATATCAAATATCAAAAATAAATTATGATTAGATCTGTTTATTTTCATTAATTTTTTAAAAATATTGATTAAAAAAATAAATTTTTTTTAATTAGAATAGATAAATATTTCAATAAATTAGTAAAAATAAAAATTTTAATTAAAATATTTAAATAAATGTATGAATATAAAAATATTAATTTAAAACATAATATAAATATTTAAATATTTAATTTGTTTAAATTAATTGTAAATAAATATTATTAAAACTCAATATGCGTCATATAAAAATACAAAAGAAAAGATTAATGCAAGATATTAAAAATATCAAAACAAATCCAATTGATGGAATATATTTAGAGTTTGATCCCCAGAATTTGTTAAATTGGTATTATATCTTAGAAGGATCCGATGACACACCTATTCAAAGGAGGGTTTTATTTAGGTAAAATTATTCTTCCAGAAAACTATCCATTCAGTCCTCCAGCAGTTCAAATGATAACTCCAAATGGTCGATTCATTCCAAATACGAATTTGTGTTTCTCCTACACTAATTTTCATCCCGAATCTTGGTCTGTTATATTTAATCCATCTCACATTGCTCTGGGTCTTATCAGCTTTATGAATGATTTCAAAGACAATGGTGTAGGATGTATTCATAATTGGACTGCTCAAAATATTAAAAAACTGGCTAAATCCAGTTTGAAATTTAACATGGAAAACGAAATCGTAAAGTCATTCTTTCCCGAAGCAATCGAGAAAATGAAAAGAATTATGAACAGTTGAATAATTATAAAATAAATAAATGTTTGAATAATATTTCGAATTTTGATATTCAAAATATATGCTAAATGTTTTTTATAACTAAATATTGAAATACCTATTATTTCTTTATATTTATTTAGCCGAATAAACTTACAGGTGAAATGATGATTTTCCTTAGTTTTCTCTATTTTTGTTCCATTTTAAACATCCGATATTACAGTGTAGAATATCTCTTTATTTGACGATTTTTTATAGATTGTTATTCACATTTCATTTCTATCTATACTTTAATGTCATTTAAACAAACAAAATATTTAAAAGCAATATGTAAAGTTTATGGATTTCTTCATTTTTCAATAAGTATAAACTTCTTCAAGACGATTCATTATTTTCTTAGATAATAATAATTGAGAAATATGCCAATGAAATAAATAATTCATTATTAACAGAGAGTCGCATCTAGACAACATAGCAAATAAATATTTACCATTCTGCTCTTACTGGGATTCTCTTATTTATTTATCGTGTCATGTCTGTAGATGAATGGAAAATAGGGATACCAGTGAACCTAAACACGACTATATGCAAAAAAAATTAAAACTATTATTATCAATTAATTTATTAGCCTACTTTCCACAAATATTTTCATTTCGACCACCAGTATCGCTTTTATTGAAATAGCAAAAAATTATTATTGTTATTATTATTATTGTTATTATTATTATTATTATTATTATTATTATTATTATTATTATTATTATTATTATTGTTATTATTATTATTATTATTGTTATTATTGTTATTATTATTATTATTATTATTATTATTATTATTATTATTATTATTATTATTATTATTATTATTATTATTATTATTATTATTATTATTATTATTATTATTATTATTATTATTATTATTATTATTATTATTATTATTATTATTATTATTATTATTATTATTTAAAACAATAAAATGATAATTTAAGCTGGTTACGAACACCTCGACAACATCGAAACATACAAGAAAGTCAGCCGCATGTCGCCAAACACCATCGAAATGTAGATCAACAAAATATGGAAAGCCATAGCTTTGGAAATGAGGCTCAACAACAGAATAACCAGCAGCTTCGTCACAAAAAAATTCTGATCTTCCCAACTTTTATCACCTAATTAAAATTCACAAAGAGGGTCCTGGTATCAAAATAGACCTATTGTGTCCAACAAAAATGGACCAACTACTAAAACAAGTTGGGTCCTTGCAAAGATCTTGAAACCTTTATTGGACACGATACTACACCATCTTCAAAGCAGCGACTGCCTCATGAGAAGATTAAATAATAACATAACTTGTCATAGAGAATTCAAATACCCATTCAGTCTTGATGTCGTATCTATACACATCTATACCCATCTATCGAACCAAAAGAGGCTATTCAGTGTTTAGAAAAGAAATTAAGAGAAAGCAAATTGTTAATAAAGGAAATGAATATCGAGAATATCACCAAACTACTTTAAGCTGAAGTGCTTTTAAAGTATTTTGGTTTTTTCTATTGAATTGAATTCAATTTGAATTTTTAAAACTCTATAATATTGAAAATGACAGGTGATTTATTTTGTTTATCTTTGATTATTAATAATATAAATATAAAAATTAACAAGGTCGGTATTTAAGAAAGAAATGGTCTTTTGAAAGTAGCGCCAGTAAAAGGCCAAAGTAAAAACTTGAAGAGACTACTATTAAAAATTAAAAACTGATTTCAACTTCTTTCAATAAAGTTTCCTCAAATCAAACAGAATTGCCTGCAATATGTAATTCCATAGTTGAAATTACAGAAAGAGATACAGTTAATGAACTAGAGGAGATGGCTGAAATTAATGTTGAGAGAATTGAGATTTCAAGAGGATGTAGTAAGTGAATTGAAACTACAAGATGAAAATAGTCAATCGAGCAACATTCACATGAAAGGTGGAATTGAAGTAAATCTATTGAATATTGAATGCTTGATTAAAATAAGCAGACTCAAACGAAATCATTTATGAAAATTACTCGATTCGAAATTCAAGAAATATTTCAAAAGATGCAAACAACTGTGAATTTTCATAGCGGTACCGTTCAAAGAAATTTGTAAATTGAGAATTGCGGGATAGAAATAAAAAAAAAATATGGAGGTTAGAGTGTCTATTGTACTCCTTGTAATATGTAGAAAAATATAAATCATTTTTCACATTTAAGGATAAAACACATTTAGGATAAAACATAAAATATGTTCGGAAAAAGTTAATATAGCGGATACCATCTCACGAAAAAAATGAAACCGCATATTGGAAAAAAGCTTTTGAAACGTTTTTTTGATATAATATTTTGCCAGGCATTTTTTGGATCTAATGAGCGCGTTGAGAATCCAGATAATATAAAGTTTCTTGATTTAATTGAATTTTTATGTAAATATGATGCAATATTTTCAGAACACGTTTCAAAAGTTCGGGCAACAAAAGAAAAAATATTCCAACCTGTATATTAAAATTCAAAACGAGTTTATTGTCTAATGTGGCTCATTTGTTCAAAGAAAGATTAACGATGAAATTAATAACGCTGAGTATTTTTCTGTATTGCTATGTGACTCCAAATTTATTTCATAAAGAGCAAATAACTTTGGTTATTCGTTAAATTTGTTGGGGATCAACAGGAGAGGCACAAAAATGAGGCGAAAATTGATAAAAACACCAAATTCAAAATAAAATTTAAAGTACAAAATATTAATTAAAAATCAAAAATTTTAAAAAAATAAATAATTTCCGGGGGAAACTGGTATGGGCGGATGCTAAATAATGAGACGAGTTCAACTGTAATAAAATAAAATCAATGGGGGTCCTTAAAAAGAATAAATTTCAAAAAACAAAAAATTAATTAAAAATTAATTAATTAATGGAGAACCCGAGACAATGGAAAACCCGAGCGATTTTAGAAAACCTGAATTAGCAATCCAATTTTGGTAATGCAATTAAATTAGCCGAATAAAATAAAAATGACGCGAGCCGTCAAAGAAAAAGGGGCAATTCCATTAAATTGAAAAGTGCAGACAAAACCTGATTGTATCAAGTGTGAGTGAACTAATAAAAAGTGTAAAAAGTGTAACTGCATCAGTGTTAATAAAGATTTTGTGTTAGGTCGTTTATTTATTTTGAAAAGAACACAAAGGAGTCAGATCGTAGTACCGACTTACATTAAAAACCCAACAAATTAAATGAATTGAATTATTCAATTGAACAATGATTTATATGTTTTGATAATTTTTCGGAAAATCTGGCAAAGAAATTGCTGCAAGCTTATTTTGTTACTTAAAAGATTTTACTTTGAATTTCCAAAACTGTGTTGGACCATGATACAATAATGATGCCAATATGACTAGAAAATATAACGGCGTACAAGCTCTTCTTTTGTTCGAAAATTTCAATTGCACGTTTAGCAGTTATAGTAATCAAATTGTTGGAGTTTACTCAATAGAATCTCGTAAAGAAGCATTGACATTCTTCGGAACTATTAAGCAAGTATATACATTTTTAAGTAGCAGTCCAAACAGATTAGATGGTTTTCAAAAAACATCTTCGGGGAATTTTTTACACAACATTTCATAAACTAGACGGTTGACTAGAAAAGATATTGCTAAGCATATGACCCTTCATTTAAAATCTTTATCATCAGACTCAGATTAAACTTGTCAAAAAATATATGTCATCTTTTGAATGTGACTTGATGTCTATAATTTTTATTGCATCAAATTCTCAAACTTAGAAATCAATAATGACAACAGAAAAATTAATATTGGCAAACTTATTAAAGATATAAAAGAAATTAAAAATTTTAGGGATTCGATTCCTTCGGGGTTAAAGAAAATTGCTATATTTTTCTTTCTTTTAAATCTCCTAAATAACATTAACACTTAATCCCTTGTTTATTTTATTTACAAGATGATAAACAGAATGTAATGAAAACTCGAAAACATTTAGCAATAATTTTCTAAATGATTTTTTTATTCTTTTTTCTTTACTTTCTGTTTATCGTTTATTCTGGCATCATATCGTATATTATGTTGATTATCGTTTTGAGTATTCCAAAAAGTCTTTTAATATTTTTAATTCATACTGTTTTCAATTTGAAAACAAATAAACTGAAAAATAACGATGATATTTATAATAATTAAGACCAAATAGAAAATTTTCATTCTCCATCGGAAGTCGTAAATCTAAGGATTAAAGGTGGCAATTACATTCACATCAAAAGACAAAAATCACACTTTGGTCGATAGTCTTTGCATTGTTAATCTTTTTTTATTATTTAAATTAAAATAAATGTTTAATTCGGTAAATAATTTTATATAGCCTTAAAGGCAAGGAAAGTTTACGTATAGTTAATAATATGGAAAACTTTCTATTATAATAATTGGATAAACATACTAATAAATACATGAATAAAGTTTCATAAGTCGAATTTAAGAAATAACCTTTATATCTTAATTTTTCTAAAAATTTTAATTATTTTAAATTTTTTTGTTGAAATGAAAGAATATTTTCTATTTAATATTTGTTTCTAGTCATGTTGAAATTCGCCTTATAAAATATTGAGTACATGCCAGTTACGTAACACAGGCTTATGCAATATAATTTTGTCATTTCTATTAATAACAGAATGACTCACTGCCAAAATTATTCTGTGGAAAAAAATCAATTCTTTCAATAATGTCAATGCAATAAATAATTCTATGAAGGTGGCATGATCGATATAAATTTTAGATTTTCAATAATTGATTAAGAAATATAATAATAATAATAATAATAATAATAATAATGTAAAAACTTGTTATGTTTATATTAATAATAATAATAAAGAATAATAATTAATAATAATATTATTAAATTATTTTTAATTTAAATATTTTGAGATATCAAATAATGCAATTTCTATAATTTTAAATCCACGTTAAATAAACGATATCTTAAGAAAAATATTTTCCTCTGATTTTTCTAGTTAATTGGATAAATAAAATTAATTTATTAAATTTTCATTAAATTTTATTTCTGAGAAAAAAAATACTCTAGCGAATTAAAATTATAACAAACCGGTAATGATCCGGCATGTGGCGAGGAATGTGTGATTAATAATTTAATTAAATAAATTTGCAAAAAATCTTTCAAACGTAATCTACATGATAAACAATTGCGTAATAAACAAACTCATTTCCCTTTGGGTAAATTTCTGTGGAATTTTCAATAATGTTATTTCCAGTGTGTACTAAACATTTCTTTTCTTCAAAAGTTCCATTATGAAACAGAAGAGTTTCTTTCATTTCAGTCCCAATCAACAACGGTAAATGTATTTGATAAAATCAAATAAACTCATTTTAGGCGAAAAATTATATTAATTAAAAAATACGATTAATTAATTGAGAGGATCATCAAAATTTGACAAAAAAACATTTATTGAATACAGCGGATTATTTACACAATTCGAATGTTTACATAGTAAATCCCAAGCTAATTTAATAAATTATTGGCGAATATTATACATTTGAAATTACTGAAATTTTGTCTACGATATTTTTATTAATATGTATTTATGTTATTATTATTATTATTATTATTATTATTATTATTATTATTATTATTATTATTATTATTATTATAAAATAAATGATAAGTAAAGCATCTGTTGCAAAATTTTTTATTAGATTTATTTTATAATCGAAAACTTTTACATTATAAAAATTTTGTAACAGACTTATCTTACAATTTATTTAATTAACAATTAATTAAGATAGCTAACAAGAAACCATCTTTTCTAATAATAATAATAATAATAATAATAATAATAATAATAATAATAATAATAATTATTATTATTATTATTATTATTAATGACAATTATTATTAATAATAATTATAATATAATGATTAACTCGATAATAATAATTATATTAATACTAATATGATATTAAAATTTCGCATTTAGAGTCAACTGATAACTGTAAAAATGTTTTCCGTCTAATCATAATGTATAACTAAAATTTCAATATCATTATTACAATTTGATATTCAGAGTGACAACAACAAATTTATCCAATTTCAGGCTGAAAATAGCAAGGGAACTGATTTTTACTTTTATCCAAAAATGAAAAAAAAATAATAAAAAAATATTTTTTTGGAAATTAAAAGGTTATTTGACTAACTTGAGCTGCTATCGAAGTCTGTGGATTGTCCATCAAGTCCCACAATCTACGTCGAAACTGATGAAATCTGCTTGTTCCAAAAATGTCGATTTGATTTGATTCATCATTAATGTCTTTGACTTTTTTAATTTCATCGTTCACTCTCTCTCGTTTCATGTGATACCGATGATGACAACAGCTCTCCATAAGGTTTTCATTAATACCCCAATATTCCAAATCATCGGCAAAATTTACGATACATAAATCCTCGAGCATGTGCAAATTGCCAGTTCGAAACATCGTCAAAACACAGAGAAAAGATTTCGGATGTCTGTCAAAATAATATTCATTTTTCGATAGATCATAGTCGTCACAAATCTCCAATATCTGATCGTGAGTCAGGGCTTTTCTCAGCAAACCCAACCGAGTAAAAGGCATCCGTTTTAAGGTTTTCCACATTACTTCATGGCAATCTCCACCGACGTTTAATTTCACTCGGGTGGTTTTTAATCGGCTGAGAAAAATCTCTTCGTCAGTCGCCCGAACAGTTTTGCCCCATTTTTTGGGCATTTTTTGTTTCGTTTTCCATCGGATTTTCCAGAGGCAAAGTTAATTGCAATAGGTCCAGGTGAGCGAGATCTAACTTCATTTATGGAAATCATAATTACATCAGGAATTCTGAAATGAAATGATCAGCGAAATCAATGATAAAATTCTAAAATATTAAATTTACAAACAGACACACTCACTTTTTCTTTCTGCTCCATTTACTTGATCAGAGGACGATAACTTGTCATTGATCGAGTCATATTTGAGACTGCATGTAGATAAATTCTGACATTTTGTGCTGCATTTTCTCTCTTTTTCTCTCTCTCCCTAGCAATACAGACAGAAAATTTGTGTGTGCAGCGCATTTTGTGTTTGTGTGTATTGAAAAATTTCGATGAGCCCTAAAAACTACTATTTCAGTATATTATGTATATAATAAATGTATTTCCGATCGAAAACGGAATTAAATTTTTTTCGATTGACAATAAAATTATTTTCTATAAAATAAAAATAAAAATATTTTCTATCGATAAAATTCTATTGAAAACTTGAAAACGATTTTTGAAGGACAATTTGTTAGACAACTTGTTACTTTATGCTCTATCTTTCCTAAAAGCACGGCATGTCTATTTTTCTAATTACTCAGCAATTTTTCTTTATCTGTTAGAAAAATCTTTGCAAATCAGATGAAATATGTATATTCATAAAAAGTAAAATTTCTTAATTCAATAAAAATTTCATATTTGTTTTGTGCAATTTATGAAACATACGAAAATTTTATTACAAAAATTTTGCAGTGAATATAAAAAGTTATTGTTAATTGTTTGGCAAGTATTATTTAAATAAATGTGCTAAACGTTCCAGGATATTCATATGAAAATAAATACTAAATAAATGTAAATTTCTAATTTAAATGTAGTACAGTGAAAAATCAAAATAACTTAAACTTTAAATTAAATATAAATTATTTTCTAATTTCATTTATTGTTATTTAATTAAATAAAAAATTATTAGATTTCCTATAATTTTTTTTACAAATTTAAACTTAATCTCAATCTATTTTACTTTTATTTGATAATGTATTTGTTTAAATAATGTAATGAGATAATATTTAAAAATACAAATTATGTTTTGTGATTTATAATATCGTTGTTATTCTACTCATATATTATAGTATAAATTTATGTATAAAATGTTTGCTAGTATAAACGGATATTAAAATTTGATTTATTAATGCTCTTGTATGTACTTACTTTTTTATAAATTGTGTCAAGTTGAAACAAACTTGGAGCATATTAACATGGAAATGTGTTAAGACTTTCTGCCTATTATTGTGTTCATTTTTAATTGTGTATTGATAAAATATTTGTAGCACGAGAAAGGAAATCTGTATTTATGTAATTATACTTATGCAGTAAAGTGACGCTTGGTTTTGTATGGGTTTTGATGTTTTCTAGTTTTTTGTATCCAGTTTAAACATTTTTAATCTTTAACGAAAGGTACGGAGTAGGTAAAGAGTTTATAAGAAAATTGTATGAATTTTATGTCATATCTATTTAATTTTTATGTTACATAAAGTAAATTACTTAATATATTTTGATGCTAGATTTAGGTATCCTAAACACATTCAACTTCAAATAAATCCAACTAAATAGCGCCTGGTTTAATTTTAACAGCTCTATGAATAGTGACTACTCTTCCACCTAATGACAAAGATATTTGAGGTGACCTCCAATGAATTTCATAACTCGTCTTTGGTATGGCGTCAGTTTGTCCATGACTTATTAGCATTGAATTCTTTAACCATCACAAAATCTGAATATAATGGAATATTCCCAATACAATTTCACCACATTTCAATTAATTCTGGAAATAACTATAGAAAAACATTATGGGAAAAGAATATCTAAATGATCAACAGTTATGGCAAGAGACTGGTTGTAAACCTTTTATGGATTATCAGTAAGTAGATATGTGAGCCTCATGGATTACTTTCGGTTATCGTACATTTATAACTCTCCCTCCAGTGGTCAAACAAGTTATTGATTTTTAAGTGCAAATCGCAATTTTGACAATAGTCAGAAGCAGTGGCGTAGCGTGGACCAGGCGGGGGTGCGGCTGTTCTGGGCGTAATATATTGAACAACGAAAAAAAGTTCAATAGGCTGGATGCCCGTCATAATCATATCTTCACAAACAACAGTATAAACGAAGCTACTGTATCAGAATCTATTATAATGTTGATTGATTTATAAAATATATATGTTGGGTTTTTATTTGAAAGTCGGTTCAATCTCTGACTCCTCTTGTTCTAATTCAACCAAATATATCGAAACACAACACAATAATTTTATTTAGGTTCAGTCAAACTACAATTTGTCACTATCTGCGCCTTTCGTTCAAGACAATTTTTCGCTAGATACGATAGAAAACCCAAGGGGTAATCACTTTTTCTGGTACGAGTCTTACGTTTTTGAATTACTAGATTTCCTTTTTTTCGATCACTGATCGCCGGTTTTTCTGAGCTCCTATTTTTTTCCTTCAGGCAAAAGATAATATAATAATAATGATACTACTAATAATAAACACAATTTGTTATTTGTACATGCTGAAGCCAAAAATAAAATATAAATAATTATTTTATTATCCTTGATACTTATTTAAATAATCAAAATTAATAATTATGAAATGTACATCTAACTATTTTAAAGTCGATTTGATTTGCATAAATTTTTTAGATTTTTAAAAGTTGTTGGGCTTCCTTTTTTATTGCCCATTACATACATGCACATGTACAGTGAGTTTTATACTCGTATATATTTTGTGCGTGAATGTGTTTGATTCAGCAGTGGCCTGTTTTAAAAGTCGTCTAAATTAAATTATATAGTGTGTGTTTTTGACCTGCTGTTTTGATTTGACCTACATTGATCCATCGGTGGCCTGTTTTAAGTCTGTTTAATTAAACTATATAGTATTTATTTGATCCAGCGGTGGCCTGTTTTTATAGTTGATTTTATCTACAAAAAACTGAAAAGTTTTGTTAAAAACATTGAAAATCGTTAATATTCAATAATTTTGATTTGACCAACATTGATCCAGTGGTGGCGGGTTTTTAAAGTACATTTGACCTACATAAAACTGAAAATATTTCGTGAAAAATGATAAAAACTGAAAAACATCTGAAAAAACATTGAAAATCATCAAAAATCAAAGAATTTACTTGACCTACAAAAAAATACTAGATATTTTAGGAGTAAAAAATCCTCAGGATTCATCTACTTGTGCCATTTATAAAAACAAATAAACAAGGATATAAATACTTTTACAATTAAAATCATGAGAGCTAGTTCCAAAATATATATAAGCTTCAATAATTAACTTTTTTATCAATTCTACAATGCTCAATTTTTAGTATAAAATTAAAAAAACTATTTCACTTTTTCAAAATGTTATCTAAAAACTATGAGAAATAATTACAAAAATTATAGGAAGTCAAGTTTTTTTTTATCTATAGTTTTGAGAGCTTATACACGTAGTCATCTTTTTTTATCTGCTGTCAATAATAAATAATTGTTTTAGCATACGCGGTGAGAAGTAAGATGTGAACTCGTCAGATGTAGGTCAACCCCAGTAAAATAATGGTAAAAAAATCTTTTAACTAAAGGACACAAGTTGTAATAATTATTAATAGAATATTCAGAAAGATGTAATAACAGAAACACTTGGAGTAATAAGGACATAACGAAAAAAAATGCTTAAGAAAATGGTGGAACAAAGAAACATTTGCTCCAAGTTAAGAGAGATAATCCAAATAAGAGAGCAAAATTTTTAATGTATTATTAAATATTAGAAATTTTAAAAATTTTAAGTATTTTAATGTTTTAATTTAAAACTTATAAACCAAAATTTTTTAATGCAATAATTTCTCTTTGTGTCTCCAATAAATATATAAAATATATTTTTAACCCTCCAGAGGGCGCGTTGGGTCTCACAGACCCAGACGATCTTTTTTTGCGTAAAAAAAAATGTAAAAGCTTGTTTATAATGTAATAAATCTTTTAAAATTTAATATTGCTTTATTTTGCCAATCAATGAGTCTATAAATCATGAGAAAACAATATTGGGTCTGTGAGACCCAACGCGAGTATCCATGTAATTTTTTTAGCGCGCGCTCTGCAGGGTTAAAGGTATAATTTAAAAATGTGAAATTATTTGTTTATATGATTTGAATCATGTCCAATTGAAATTTTTAATAAATATATAATAAAACTTTTGTTTAATCTTCAAATTTTAATTTATGATATAATATTTTCAAATATCTATTAAAAAATAATTTTTTAATTAGAATATTTTAATATTTAATAAAATAATTTTAAAAATTCAAATATAGCAATAAAACAAAATTTACAATTTTATGCATGGAAATTAATTTAATTTTATAGTTACTTCTTCCACTGTATAAGATTTTTAAACTTCATTGACCTATAAATGTAATGAAGATAAATAAAAGATTAAAAAGAAAATAAAAACAGATCAAAGATGAATAAAAAATAAATATTTTAATTGAATATGAAATATTTTTAAAATTAAAATTCTCAAAAGAAATTAAAAATTATTATCAATGCAAGTTGTTTTTATAATTATTTTCGGTTTGCTTGATTTATATAGATAAAGTTTGTTGAAAGTAATTGCAAATAAATATTATTAAAACTGATAGCCCTGTATTAAATATATTATTCACAGCAAAAGACTTAAATTATAATATTAATGATTAAAATTTAGTTAATAAATCATCACTTTATAATAACAATGTATACATTATTTTTTTTAAGTCAGTTTATCGAAAATGAATATTTTTAAAATGTTAAAAATTTATTTTATGAGCCAAATCATTTTTAACTAAGATATCAAATATCAGAAATAAATTTTGATTAGATCTGTTTATTTTCATTAATTTTTTAAAAATATTGATTAAAAAAATAAATTTTTTTTAATTAGAATAGATAAATATTTCAATAAATTAGTAAAAATAAAAATTTTAATTAAAATATTTAAATAAATGTATGAATATAAAAATATTAATTTAAAACATAATATAAATATTTAAATATTTAATTTGTTTAAATTAATTGAAAATAAATATTATTAAAACTCAATATGCGTCATATAAAAATACAAAAGAAAAGATTAATGCAAGATATTAAAAATATCAAAACAAATCCAATTGATGGAATATATTTAGAGTTTGATCCCCAGAATTTGTTAAATTGGTATTATATTTTAGAAGGATCCGATGACACACCATTCAAAGGAGGGTTTTATTTAGGTAAAATTATTCTTCCAGAAAACTATCCATTCAGTCCTCCAGCAGTTCAAATGATAACTCCAAATGGTCGATTCATTCCAAATAAGGATTTGTGTTTCTCCTACACTAATTATCATCCCGAATCTTGGTGTGTTATATTTAATCCATCTCACGTTGCTCTAGGTCTTATCAGCTTTATGAATGATTTCAAAGACAAAGGTATAGGATGTATTCATAATTGGACTGCTCAAAATATTGAAGAATTGGCTAAATCCAGTTTGAAATTTAACATGGAAAACGAAATCGTAAAGTCATTCTTTCCCGAAGCAATCGAGAAAATGAAAAGAATTATGGACAGTTGAATAATTATAAAATAAATAAATGTTTGAATAATATTTAGAATTTTGATATGTAAAATATATGATTAGACCGTTTCTAGCCAAATTTTCAAATTAATGACTGAGAGTGACTTAAAAAGTAAAATGTTTCACTCATTATCATTTTAGAAACTCTTTATATTTCCATGAAAGCTGCAAATATTATTTAATGTATTATTACAATGTTAGGTTTGATTAGGTCATTTAATATAGTTTATAATTTTAGGCTCGTCATCTATTCCTATGATTAGTTTTCATGAAAGACCATAGATTCAACACATGTATAAAAAACTCCATAGGAAACAGAATCTCAACCTTTTTGATAAAATTTCGGGGGTATTTTCATTATTCTGCGGAAGAACTTGTATTTTTTTGAAATATATTATTTCTTTTTCGTTTGACACGACTTCCTGGTCAACCATTAAGAATTTGCTATCTACAATCACTTTGTAGAATTTGTCAATTTGAACCTGATTTTATCTATTTTCTGAATTTTTTCTATTGAAGATAAATAATATATCAAAATTTATTAATATTTTATTAATATTTTATTAATATTTTATTAATATTTTATTAATATTTTATTAATATTTTATTAATATTTTATTAATATTTTATTAATATTTTATTAATATTTTATTAAATTCAGAGATTTCACTAAATAATAACAATCAGTTTGACCAAAATTTAATTTTTAAATAATTAAAAAATATAATATTTTAATCAACAATTTTTTAAAATTATTAATTCCGATCCAGTTCTAAATTCTCTTTGATAGATTCTCCTATTTTTATTTATTTCTACATGTTTATTTCTACCGGTTTAAAAGCATCTGTCATAAGGCGATAGTAAGACGAAATAATAATCATGAAATATTAGAGTAAATACCAATATATTAATAACTAATGTTATCATTCCAACATTATTCGTTTGAAACATTTTTGTTATTGTTACCATGACTACGAGGAAAATTTTCGAATCAATAATTTATATTTATTTCAAATAAGTATTTACATAATTTTTAATAGAATCACTTGGTTATATTGGGCAAGTCATAAATCCTTTGCCAGGGAAACGTCGATTTTCAGATAAAATTTGAATAAAATTACCATGTTGCAAATTTACATTAACAGATATTTTAATTTTAAACCATTTCGCTTATAGAGAACTTGCTTAAGGAGAACAAAATCGGTTAAAGAGAATTTTTTGGTTTAAAAACGGCATCCAACCCAATTTTTCAGTGTAAATGTTCTCTTTAACCGATGATCGGTTAAAGAGAACATTTTTTTATTTTGGGTTTATTTTTTTCGAAATACAGTTTATTTTAGACAGTAAACATATAATTTAATTATTTTTGTTTTTAAAAGGTAATTGATTAAATGGTAACCTGATTAAAGGTTATTTGATTAATTGAAAATATTATTTTACTTAAAAATTTTAGGCCATATTGAAATCAAGTTCTAGGACAATACTAACACTCAAACAGAAATTTGAAAACATAGCACTTTTTGAGAAAGGAGAAAGCCAAGCATCATTGGCCAGAAAATATAAAATATCACCTTCATCAATAATAAACATTTGTCATATTTCAAATAATTTAAGTTTCACTTTTAATTTTACAAAATTTTATCATGAAATAATTTTAATTTAACTTTTTAATTTTAACTCCTCACAATTATTATTATTCTTGTTAGGGATAGGTCCTTGTTCTTAAAATAAATATTACTAAAAATAGAATTGTTGGGTTTTATGATACTAAAAAGTCGACCGTTGATTACTCTGAGTCCACGTGTTCCAAAAATTGATAAACACAAACTTCCAACGTATATTTGTTTTACAGAAAATTTACAATTCTCAATAAATAATTACAACTTTTAGTTAACCCGATTTCCGATCGAACTTCGCTCTGACTTAGCTCGACCTTGTGCGATTTATAAAATAAGTTTCACGATTTTGTTTGATTCTCTGATCTGAACTATTTTAATACTCCTTTTCTAACTCTTCAGTTCCTCTTATAATTCCTTTTCAGTTTTTGACTTTGTTCCTCAAATTCTTATTGTCAGTTTCTTCTTCCCTACCTAAGGCTACTGCCGATTATCTGAATTTGGAGTTTCCTTATATATTCCCATAACCGTTGTAATTGTCCCATTTTTGACCTAATTGGTTTTGACTTCCTTAGTTATCATTCTCTAATTAGCTATTTCTGTTTACCCTCTTCGTAATTCTCCTTCTTTTGTTTATCCTCGTTTATACGGCTGTTTGGATAATTGTCCTCTGAATTCCATGTTTGTTTATCCTTCCAAATTGCCGCGCTCGGGTTTCTTCATCGTTAGGGTTTCCCATTAGCCAATTAATTAATTAATTAATATTTTGTGTTTTTTCATCTTTGCCTGTTTTACGACTCTTTCTAAACATTTTTCTAACAATTTCTTTCTCACTGTCTTCTTCACCATCCCCTAATCTACCTCTCTCCCGTTTTCCAGCTTCAATTTCGATAACTTTTCACTTTATTCCACTTCCTCAGGTTGTCGCATTTTTGCATTTCGTGTCTGATTGTACCCTTTTATAGTTCTGTTTTTATCAATTTTTATCATAAATAAACAAAATAAAATCGGAGTTAGTTTTTGCCCAACATTATTATTATTATCATTATTATTATTATTTTTTATTAATATTATTATTACTATTATTATTATTACTATTATTATTATTAATATTATTATTATTATTAAGATTTACAAAATTATTATTAGTTTTCATAATAAATTAAGACATTAAAAGATATATTGAATCACAGATCAATTCGATAACAATACGTCATCTATATCAATATCATTGTCATCATTGGCCTCATTGTCATCATCATTGAAATCTGGACTTAGACCTCCTAATAGTGGACGAATTTCTGAAATTACTTGATCAACATCTAAGGCATCTATTCCTAAATAATGCACAAATGCGAGACTGGAATTTTTCCTCGCCCATAATCGTTTGTCATCGTTGTTTGACAACGCAATCTTGGTATTTTTAAACGTAAGAAGCTTGTGGTTGCGCGTCCCTATTCTAGTTTGTGGCACCGTATGTTGTAGCAGTCTAAATAAGACTGGTTCCCAATTTCAGTCCCTATCAATTTGACTCCCTTTGCTTTTAAATTATCTTTAGTCCCTAACAAACTATAACACTTGGGTCTTAAGAAAACCTTATATCCGAGCCCTTTACTTTCATTTTTAAACTTCCCTATCACAGAATCAAGGTTTCTCGAGTATAAGGGATGTGTTGGGTCATAGTTGCTAGTATCTAAAAGATTATCATGAATCATTGCCGGCAAAAGAGTGTCAAGCTTACAGTGCTTTATCTCTGAGAAAAAGGAGTCAGTGTCACCGCCAACGATATTTATATAACAGTTAAACTCTAAACGATATTAGCCAATTTCAGATACTGAACACGGTACATCCTCAGTTTAGACAAATCTAACACTGTTTGACCAATGCCTGTCTAAACATATAAAATCTTTATCCAGATGAGCCGCAATCAGATCATCAGCAATTTTGATAGATTTTCTGAAAGTAGGTTTTGAAGCATATACAATCATCTTTTCAGCTGAAATGCATAGCCTCAAATTCATCCGTTTTTTAAGGTTTTCCACGGATTTCCCATACAGACTATTATTAAATAGTTTATATAAATCTCTGTGCAGCTCGCATGTAGAATTGGCTCGTAAATTAGTGTTTTTGTCTATGTACGATTTCAAAATGGGTGCATGCTTAAATTTAATTGCTCTATGAACATTTTTAATAATAGCCCCCATTTCAATACAACTTGAGAAGCCGCCAATGAAGAACATGGTGTTTCTTCGGCCAAGGCGTGAGCATCAGCTTCTCAACTTTCGAATTTGGCGACTTATTATTATTATTATTATTATTATTATTATTATTATTATTATTATTATTATTATTATTATTATTATTATTATTATTATTATTATTATTATTATTATTATTATTATTATTATTATTATTATTATTATTATTATTATTATTATTATTATTATTTCAGCTTTGAAAATTTCTTATAAAATTTTATTTCTCATCAGCTTAAAAGATTTATGATCAAAATTAATGAAAATTTGATAGCAATATATTGTAAATGTAAAACAATGAATATGTAATGTAAACTTTTACTACAAATTTTATTTAAAAATAATTATAATTAATCTTATTACTAAAGTGAAAGTAAAGTACAAGGCTTACAATAATTATTTACTATTTTAAATATAGTCTGAAACAAAACTTCAAATTTTATTCGTCTTTTTTTCTCTTTTAAAATTTTTATTTAAATTTTTTTTGGTAATTTTAATATTTCAATATCCAATTTTTATATTATTATTAACAATTGTTATTTCTTTGTATCATCAATTTTTTATATGAATTTAAATTTTATTTTTAAACATCTTAATTAATTAAATACTATTATTTTATTTTTAATAAACCAATTATTATTATTTTTAATTCAATTATTCATATTTTGCGATCCCATGAAATATATTCAAAATATTATTGAAAAGGAGTATTTTAAAAATTTTTATAAATTATTTTATATGAGCTAAATAATGTTAAACTGAGATATGTAATAGATTTAAATAAAACTTTTTATTTGATCTTCTAATTTTAATTAATTATTTAATTTTTTAAAAATATTGATTAAAAGAATAAAATTTTATTTAAATTAGAATAGATATTGAAAATGAATATTTTTAAAATGTTAAAAATTTATTTTATGAGCCAAATCATTTTTAACTAAGATTTGTAACAAATATCAAAAATAAGTTTTGTTTAGATCTGTTTATTTTCAATTATTTTTTAAAAATATTGATTAAAAAAATAATTTTTTAAATAAATTTATGAGTATAAAAATATTAATTTAAAATATAATATAAATATTTAAATATTTAATTTGTTTAAATTAATTGTAAATAAATATTATTAAAACTCAATATGCATCATACAAAAATACAAAATAAAAGATTAATGCGAGATATTAAAAATATCAAAACAAATCCAATTGATGGAATATATTTGGAGGTTGATCCCCAGAATTTGTTAAATTGGTATTATATTTTAGAAGGATCCGATGACACACCATTCAAAGGAGGGTTTTATTTAGGTAGAATTATTCTTCCAGAAAACTATCCATTCAGTCCTCCAGCAGTTCAAATGATAACTCCAAATGGTCGATTCATTCCAAATACGAATTTGTGCTTCTCCTACACTAATTATCATCCCGAATCTTGGTGTCTTATATTTAATCCATCTCACATTGCTCTGGGTCTTATCAGCTTTATGAATGATTTCAAAGACAATGGTGTAGGATGTATTCATAATTGGACTGCTGAAAATATTGAAGAATTGGCTAAATCCAGTTTGAAATTTAACATGGAAAACGAAATCGTAAAGTCATTCTTTCCCGAAGCAATCGAGAAAATGAAAAGAATTATGGACAGTTGAATAATTATAAAATAAATAAATGTTTGAATAATATTTCTAATTTTGATATGTAAAATATATGATTAGACCGTTTCTAGCCAAATTTTCAAATTAATGACTGAGAGTGACTTAAAAAATAAAATGTTTCACTCATTATCATTTTAGAAACTCTTTATATTTTTATGAAAGCTGCAAATATTATTTAATGTATTATTACAATGTTAGGTCTTATTAGGTCATTTAATATAGTTTAAAAATCTATAATATGCTCTCAATAAAACGAATAGGCAAATTGTCAATATCTGCGATGAAGGATATGAAATTATCGGTAGTAGTTTGGATGATATCAAACCATATTTCAAAATTGAATTCTCAAATTGTGGGAGACGACATGCACCTTCTTTTGAATTTGTCGCAGCATCTTTGAGATGGTCATGGTTCCCGACTCTACCACATATAAATTTCTGACAAAGATAGCAAGTCATGAAACGAATGCCTTAGTTCCAGATTTTGCAATTGTTAATCAAATATTTAAAAATTTTCAAATATAAAAAATAAGATTCTAAATAAAAGAATTTGAATTTGTTTTACTGCATCAATGCACACATACACAAAAAAAAGTTTTGAAAACCAGCACTTTAATTTTTGAAGTAAGGATTTTTTGTATCACTTTTATGGTGTAGAATAAACTAAAGGTTTTATTGTTGTTTTTGATTTTGCTTTTCTAATTTCACTAGATGAAATCATTTTCAATAAATAAAATTATAACCATTTTCGGCCCACGGCCACTATTATAGACTGCAAGTCAGTAAATAATACTTTGTGTCTTACGAGTTGTAAGCAGTTGTAGCTCCTTAAGCCCACCAGGGATGATAGCTAGTGGAGTGAGGAATGCCCTAGCACTCAGGTGTCTACAAGTAGAAAGCCCACGCGTCGTCGTACCATACTCGCAATAGGTGATACGAGTAACCGTGGAGCGTTTACGGGCGGGATTTAAATTTAAATACGAGATTGAGAGCTGCGTCAAGCTTTTAGTTTGTTTGTAGCTCCAAGGTCTTATTACATAGCACTAAGGGCTCGTCGCACTAGTGTTTAGTAATACGGGTTTGGCTAGCAAAAATTTTATTTAAAATGATGAGTGTTTAAATGACGTTAGATTTTATCTGCTTGACACTCATAGCCCACTGGACAAAATGGCGACCGTTTCTTAGAGTCCTATTCACAAAATTAGTCGTTTTAATGCAAATATTTTATATATAGGCCGACGAGGTTCTATGAAATGACAGAAAAATAATTTTACATACAAACACAGCAGTGGCGTATCTAGGGTTCACGGCGCCCGGGGCAAAACTTAAAATTGCGCCCCTCTCCACGTGAATTTTTTCTTTTCCTTATTATTGGTATATTATTTTTGCACTAAAGTGACATTTCTTTTTTTAAGAAAAAAAAATTATTATTTAAAAAAAATCAAAAATTTTCACTCTTTAAAATTGATTTGCAGCAGTTTTAAAAAAAATTAATTTAATTTTGCAACAAGTTAGTTTTAAACTTTATTTATTGTAATAATTTACAAACAAATTTTTCGTGCTTTAACACTTGCGAACTTGTCAATGACATCATCAAAGTTAATTTTGTTCACAGTGTTTTTCTCAATACTTAATAATGCCAAATTATTTAAACGTTCTTCACTCATTGTTGCTCGAAGATATGACAAAATTAATTTTAATTTGCTAAAGGAACGCTCGCATGTTGAAACAGAAATACCAATTGTCAAAAGAATTTGCAATGAAATTCTTAAATTTGGGAAAACATCTTCACCATAAGATATTAAAAATTTTAAAAGATCTATAGGTGATTTTGGAATTTCATCTTTTCGAGCATTAAGAAGCATTTTACAGTCAGTAACTTCATTGCATAGTTCGTTTTCATCAATATCTGAATTGTAAAATTTTCCCAAATTTGAACATTTTTCTTTTAATTTAGCAGGATCATGGCAATTTAGAAAATTTTCAGTGTCAAGGAAATATCCAAAATTTTCGTTCAATGAATTAAGGCGAGTAAATCGAGTTTTTAATTCTTGAATTAATCTATCAACTGAGCATTTCAACACACGATCTAACTCTTGTTCAGCAGTCAAACCAGAATCAGTCATTTTTTCACCTAATCTAATTTTTATACGTCGCACTCTTTTCTTTATTTCAACGCCCCATTCAAAACATTTTTTTTACCTGCTTCAATTGATTGAATGCATAGATCTTCAAGAAATTGCTGCATATGTATGCTTAATCCTTGTAAATCATCGGAGGCATCTTTAAAATTAATTTTTGGATCTTGCATTCGTTTTTGTACACGATCAATTTTCTCGAGAACGTGATGCCAAAAATTTATCAAAACCAGAAAATTAAAATTCAATATATTTTGCAATAAATTGTATGATTCGCTTCTTGTGTCAGATGTTTGATTGAAATCATCAGAAAGATCTTCAATTAATTTCACAAGATTATCGATTCCAAAAAAAATTGCTTTTACAGCTTCTGCTCGTGCACTCCATCGTGTTGTTGATTCACGTTTTACAGTCAAAGGAATGACATCGGTTAATTTTTGCCAACGATTGGTTGATCTTGAAAAAAATAAATAAATTTGTTCAATTACACCAAAAAAAGGTTAGCATTATGGGATTAGTTTGAACAGAATGTAATCCTGCAAGATTTAAACTATGATTATCGCAGTTAATAAACACTGCGCGAGGGTTCAAATTGGTAATTCTTTGTTGCAATCCAGAAACATGACCAGCCATAACTGCCGCATTATCATAACATTGCGATCGACAGTCCGAGAGTTCTAATCCATCAGTTTGTAATAATTTGAGTATAGTATTTTTAAGAGCTTCGGCATCTTTTTCAGCTAGCTCAATAAATCCCAGAAATGATTCCTTAATTTCCACTGTTTTTTTATCAAAATCTATTTCAACGTGACGAATAACTTCTGAAAATTGTTCACGATGTTGTAAATCTGGAGTAGAATCAAATATCATGCCAAAGTATTTGCTTTTTTTAATATTTTCAATCAAAACATTTCGAACTATTGAAGCTAAAAGGTGAATAAACTCATTTTGTATGCCTGGTGATAAATAAGATGTTGTTCCTGGATGTAAACTAGAATGTTCCATGTGACTTGCCAAAAGTGGATCATATTGCGCAATCAATTGTAAGAGACCCAGAAAATTACCTGGATTGCCTTCTGTATTCAACAAATTTTCATTATAACCACGTAATGCTAAATTATGAAATGCTAAGAATTTTATGCATGAAAGAAATCTTTTTAAAATTTCTCTCCATCGATCTTTTTCCAACAATATTTGAGCTTGAACTTCCATATCGATTCCAGCACCTTGAGACAATCTTCGTTCAGTTTCTTTCCATGTTGTAAAATTCTGACGGTGTATAATATTATTTTCATGATCGATTTACTCTTTCTGAATGCTTAAAATCTCTAAAACCAGCCGGTGAAGAAAATGCAGTTTACAAAAATCATTATAAAATAACAAACAACAAAAGCAGGAAAAGTGTTTCTTTATGAGGCGAATAAATTAACCAAGATCGATTAACATATATACCGTTTGCCAACTTCTTCTTAAACCATGATGATGTAATTGAACGTCCATTATGCACTGCAAAGCTTCCTTTATTATTTTGAAATAAACTCGGGCCACGTAAAATGACTTCAGTTCTTAGTTTTTGTGAAACTATTGGACTGAATGAATGAAAACTTTCTTGAAATTCCAAATATCCAAAATCATTGAACAAAAGCAGATTCGGAATATTTTCTGAAATTGTTGAAAGACATGATCTATTGTTGGATTCAGTCATTTTATAATCAAAATCCGACTCTTCATTGTTTTGTGAGGCATCAAAATCAAAAAATTCATAATCTGACTGAGGCATATGTTTGTCTTCTTTAATATCCTCTATCTGGTCATTTTCTTCAACCTTTTCCTTTTTTAAATAATTTTGCAACATTTGACTTGACTTTTTAGCTTCATTTCGGAATATTCTGGCCTTTTTACGATTTTGTGCGCCACTTAATTTCGGTTTCGGCATCTTTGATATTCTAAAGTTTGAAAGTTTTTTCAAATAATTTTGAGCTTAACAAATAATTCTATAAATCTTACGATTGAGTTCTGGATATAACTCAAATTTCATGTATTTTGGAAAGGCTTTGAAATATATAAACAAAGTTCACCATAAAATTTAAATTTAATTTAAATAGTACTAAAATTAAATTTAAATTTTATGGTGAACTTTGTTTATATATTTCAAATAATCAAAATTCGTTATTTTAATGTTGGTTAAATTTCAAAATCGAAAATCTTTAAATAAAGTTTAGGTTTCAAAAATCAATTTGGCGCCCCTAAAATCGTGGCGCCCGGGGCAAAAGCCCCGCTTGCCCGGCCCTAGATACGCTACTGAAACACAGCACACATAATATAAAATACACGCAAATTTAATATAGAGTTTTTTATTCCGAAAGTTAAAAGTAATTAACATATTGCTAACATATCATTATTTTTAATATATTAAAATTCATGGGGGAAAAAATTTTGGATTTTCAATCGGACAACTCTACTTAGAGTTTTCGAGAAAAGGATGACAAAACATCGTAAGATCTATTTATAAAATATTTTTGAAGTTAATATTTCTTTAGATTTTCAGATATTTATTTGGAAACACTTCCATTTTGCGAAGGTGAAAATCTGACAATATAAGAATTTTTTAATATAATTACAAATAATTAAAATATTTTACAGCATATCAGATATTTCTTGTCAAACGACTTTGTGTGAAGGTAGCATTTATAATATTCAACAAGTTCCATCGACATCTTTGGAATTGCAGAAAAAATTTAGAAAATCGTAAATTATAATAACTTATTTAAAAAAAAATAATATTTTCATAGAATTTCAGAAAATGAAAAAATTTGTATTATCAATGCTGGAGAAAGATGATTACAAAAACTTAAAAAACTATTTTATCCATATACGCCGCTTCTTTCCTAAATGTCTTAAAAAAATAAATGTGTTTTGTGATTACTTTATTTATTTATAGTTAAATTAATATCTAACTTACATTTTATTGAAATAATTCCAAATAAATTCCAAAAATGTCATAAAATTCCTAAAAAAACACTTGAAATTTAATTATCAATATTTTATATTATAAATGCTGATTACAAGTAATATTTAAGAGCTTGAATAATGATCTCATAATTATATAAAATCAAAATTCAAGCCTTAAAATTTACTTAAATTAAAAAAACTTACTTGTTAAACCATTAATAAAATTGAATAAATGAAGTAGAAATGAAAATAATTTTCATAAATGGCGAGTCATCTGTTGAAGACGAAGATGACCAATTTAGAAGTGAAGACCCAGGATTCGACAAAACAGAGAACAAAAAGCGAAAGTCCCCACTACATAACATAGTGTTGCGAAATCAAACCCAGCCAATCCTACTACAAAGAATATTTATAATATTAACATCTATCTGCCTAACGGAAACAAAAAATATGAGAATCATAAGTGAAGCTTCCCAGGAAGGCGAAGTATTTATGATAAAAGTCAGCGATTACGACGGAAACGCCGTCGGAATATGTGTTCAACTGATGGAAGGAACAGGAGTAAGTTGCGATTTCAGAACGATAACAAAAGGAAAGATTTTCAGCTGCCAAAAAAGAGATCCTAGGTTATGTGTAGATTACAACATCTGCAAGGACATAACAACTGAAGAAATGGAACTGGAAAGAGCCAACGAAACCGGAGTACACTTTCAACTTAACATTTTAGAGGAAGGTATTGAAATAAAAGATAAAGGGAGTCGATTAATCACACAAGTATGCATCAGGGAAGACAGGGATATATGTATATTGACGGATATGGGACAAGACCGTGAATTCTCCTGGGGAGATGTCAAACCAAATACCCCTACTGTGGTATGTGCAGGAACACAAGGGATAGTGGTATGTAAAGTAACAAGAACCGCACCAAGAAAAGACAAACCAAAGAGTATGGCAATTAAACAAGGACCATTGATGAAGATAACAACCAAGAAGCCAAAAAAGTCAGTTAATACAAAAACGACAACAGAGCAAAACCAAACCGAATTGACCACAACAACAACGTGGATGAAAGAAGTGATTAGGGACGAGAGACAGGAAGTGCAAGTGACTGTTGACCTCAACAAGAAAGGTGAAGAGGTAATCACCGTCAAAAATCAAGAAGGAGAACCAATCATAAGGATATATATAATGGACAAGATGGGAATAATCGACTGTACAACTACACCATTAAAAAATGGTGCAGACGTCAAAATGGAGACAGGAAAACGGAAAGAACGATATCAAGTATGTATCCTTAAGAAAGGAAGAGAAACCAGCACTTGTCAACCAATAACTCGACAAAAACCCAATTAATAAAGATACCATGGATACCCCGAGAGCAAAAAGGAAAAGAGAAACGTGAAAATCACAGCCATTTAACAGAGAAAGAGAAGGAACGACTATGTCAAGCATTCAGGAAAATCAAAGCACCGGAAACGAATACCACAGGTAGTGCAATACTAACAACAGAAAAAGCAAATAATGGAATAACGATAACTACAAAGATGACATGGATAAATAGCGCAATAGTAAGTATAATAATAGCGTTAGTAATGATTCACTGGATTAGAACCACCAAAAAATGTAAACGAAAAACAAGAAACCGAAGAAAATGGCCCAAGGTAGAAAAATTTGAATACGGTATTCCAACAGAGAATCTGAATCCAGGAGAGTACGAGGTAGTAGAGGATCCCGGATCCAGCGGATTATGGATGACGGAACTACCACGAATACCCACACCAAACGAGTGGGCACACGAAGTTGATATATACCAACTAACGGACGAAAGATATGGGGGAATGCGCACGCTGCATTCCGGGCCCATGGCGACACTGGTATAACAAGATGAAGAGTTGTTGTAAATAATGTATAAATGAAATGATAAAAGTAGTAATAATAGTAGTAGTATGTACAAAATAAAAGTAGTAAATTAAAACAATATGTCGAAAAATCAAAAGCAAGTATGATGACCATGTATTATAAATAGGAAATGAATCAGAGAAACGAGGAGCGAGAACATCCAAATGGAATACCACATGCTGTTGAATTAGGAGATCAGCCACTAATGAATATGAATCCAGGGGAAATNTTATTAAAATAAAATTTGATTTTTTTTTTTTTTTTTTTTTTTATTTTTAAAGATAAAGGGAGTCGATTAATCACACAAGTATGCATCAGGGAAGACAGGGATATATGTATATTGACGGATATGGGACAAGACCGTGAATTCTCCTGGGGAGATGTCAAACCAAATACCCCTACTGTGGTATGTGCAGGAACACAAGGGATAGTGGTATGTAAAGTAACAAGAACCGCACCAAGAAAAGACAAACCAAAGAGTATGGCAATTAAACAAGGACCATTGATGAAGATAACAACCAAGAAGCCAAAAAAGTCAGTTAATACAAAAACGACAACAGAGCAAAACCAAACCGAATTGACCACAACAACAACGTGGATGAAAGAAGTGATTAGGGACGAGAGACAGGAAGTGCAAGTGACTGTTGACCTCAACAAGAAAGGTGAAGAGGTAATCACCGTCAAAAATCAAGAAGGAGAACCAATCATAAGGATATATATAATGGACAAGATGGGAATAATCGACTGTACAACTACACCATTAAAAAATGGTGCAGACGTCAAAATGGAGACAGGAAAACGGAAAGAACGATATCAAGTATGTATCCTTAAGAAAGGAAGAGAAACCAGCACTTGTCAACCAATAACTCGACAAAAACCCAATTAATAAAGATACCATGGATACCCCGAGAGCAAAAAGGAAAAGAGAAACGTGAAAATCACAGCCATTTAACAGAGAAAGAGAAGGAACGACTATGTCAAGCATTCAGGAAAATCAAAGCACCGGAAACGAATACCACAGGTAGTGCAATACTAACAACAGAAAAAGCAAATAATGGAATAACGATAACTACAAAGATGACATGGATAAATAGCGCAATAGTAAGTATAATAATAGCGTTAGTAATGATTCACTGGATTAGAACCACCAAAAAATGTAAACGAAAAACAAGAAACCGAAGAAAATGGCCCAAGGTAGAAAAATTTGAATACGGTATTCCAACAGAGAATCTGAATCCAGGAGAGTACGAGGTAGTAGAGGATCCCGGATCCAGCGGATTATGGATGACGGAACTACCACGAATACCCACACCAAACGAGTGGGCACACGAAGTTGATATATACCAACTAACGGACGAAAGATATGGGGGAATGCGCACGCTGCATTCCGGGCCCATGGCGACACTGGTATAACAAGATGAAGAGTTGTTGTAAATAATGTATAAATGAAATGATAAAAGTAGTAATAATAGTAGTAGTATGTACAAAATAAAAGTAGTAAATTAAAACAATATGTCGAAAAATCAAAAGCAAGTATGATGACCATGTATTATAAATAGGAAATGAATCAGAGAAACGAGGAGCGAGAACATCCAAATGGAATACCACATGCTGTTGAATTAGGAGATCAGCCACTAATGAATATGAATCCAGGGGAAATGGTAGAAATGAACATGCAAAACCAGCCGACTCAGTCAACAAGGTCCATGTGGAGAGCACAATGTGAATTAATGACCCAGCAGACTCAAGAACATTGGATACGAAATCAAATGGCGTTGATAGAGAGTATTAATAGAAATGCAGTATACATCACAAAAATAGAGGAACAACACCAAATAATCGCACAGTTGGAATATAATAACAATCGATTAATAAGCCAAATCAGATGACAAGCAGAAGAAATTAGAAGGTTGCATGAAAATCGACAACATGATGATATTACCAGTTTAGTCGAGTGGATGACCGGACTACCAGGAACTGGAGAACCGGACTCAACGGTAGATGTATAGGAAAGAAAGGAGTCAAATGTAAATAATCCTGTAAATAAATAGAATTATAACCAAGTAGAAATCCCAAGATTAAAAGTTAACATTGTAGAATGCAAAACAAAGCTGAAGAAAACCGGAGAGAAGCGGAGGAACAAAAGATTAAATATGAGTTGATGAGAAAATATCAAGCCAAACCGGACGAGTTCGAAGAGAGATTATTATGTGCCGATGCAGCATGTAGAAGACTATAATTTGGAGCAAGTCAAACTCCATGCGGTTGCAGATTGTACCGAGGATGTAATATAAGATTAACAAAGAGAGAGCGAGAAACTTGCCCAGGGTGTGGAAAAGCATTTAAGTTGGTCCCCACCGGCACGGCGTTGGATAGAGCAATGAATCGAGAAATCAGAGAAGTAATAATAAGATGTCCTCAAAAGTCATGTAAATGGACAGGTCGAGTAAAGAAGGTAAAAGTCCATACGGATGTCTGTGAATATTTAGAGTTAGAATGCGAAGCATGTACAGTGAAATTTATACGAAAAGAGAAGGCCAAACATAAAGAAGAGTGCGAGTCGCGAACGGAAAAGTGCGAATTTTGCAGAGAAACTGCTAATTGGAGAGAAATCGAAATGGAACATCGAAACGCAGTAGAAAGACGGATTTGCGACGAATATACAGGGAAATGCCCAAACGAGTACGGGGAAAAACAACTTCAGATTAAAGGAACATTGGGAGATATGCACAAGAAAAGCGATAAAGTACCCAATGGTGACATTCGATTGTAGAGTACAATTACCACCAGAGGAAATGAAGAAACATGCGGAAGAGAATACATTCGAACACATGCAGAAGATGATGAGAGCAATAGTGTTAACAGCGAGGGCAATCGAAGACGTCAAAGACGAACTCAAATCACATAAAATCATGATAAAAGAGATGCTGAGTTCACAAGAAAGCTTCGAAACTACGAGAGAAGCAGTAATACAAAGAATGCTGAAATTAGACGACAAACTAGTCGAAGTAACTAAACAACAAGCCAAATGGACTGAAAAGGAATTGACGACAGAAGAATTACCAATATTACCATATATATGGAAAATCCAAGGAGTAGCAGAAAAAATGTAGCGAGCAAAACAAGGAACCCAGGCAACGATAGTGAGCAAACCATTCTATACAAAGAAACATGGGTACAAGATGAGATTGAGATGGGTCCCAAACGGCGATGGAACTTTTAAAGACCAATACACGTCCTTATTTATGCAAATCTGTATAGGAGACTTTGATGACCTAATAGTCTGGCCATTCCGACATAAATTAAAATTATCTCTCCTAGGAACATGACAGACACACTCAAAACTGTGTCAAGCAAAAAGCCCAGCAAGGAATAAACCAATTACAGAGGCTAATAACGTGGTAGGAGCAGCGAACTTTGTACTGCTAAGCCAATTCAACGACGGTTCCTGCATAGAGGATACTATATTCTTCCTAGTCGAACTAGAGGAGTAAGGACCAACAATAGCAATACGATAGATGGATAAAGGAAAATTGTAAATATTTTGTAAAAACGATGTAAAGTAATTATAGAACCATGTATAAAGTAAAGTAATTCACAAAAACCATAAAAATTAGAAAAATACAAATACAAAAAGAAATGATGAAATTTATTATAGATGATTAGTCAATAGAGACCAGATATCCGAAGGAAAACGATCACAATGAGAGAAGGAGAAAACGATATGTCCTCCAGATTAAAAGCGGGAAATTCGGAAGTCAACGAAACAAAAATAAGTGGTTTCACGTATTATCGAGGATCTGTGAGAAACGATTTTAGTTTGGTATATGGAGATTTGAAACAGAGAGGTAATGAACACTTCAGATGTAAGAAACAGAGATACCTATCATTTGAACACCAGACCGTTTTCACCAAGGAACTGAGCCTAGCGTTAGCAGTCAATGGATTTTTCTTCTCTGGAAACCAGAGATACCTGATCATGTAACGTGTAACTTTTGTAATGGGAAATTAACAGAATGGAAAAAAGGAGAACATCCAAAGGAGGAACATCGCAAACGATTTCCATGTTGTCCATTCATATTGGGATTTTAAGTGTACAACAAACCGGAAATAAAATATGAAGCGTTAAAAAAATTGAAGATTGAAGACGAGAAAGGAGGAAAAATGAAAATTGAGACAACTAGAATCAATGATGAATATGTCCCAACTTGTGAAGGTGAATTTCTCACGCAAATAGCGGACAACAGAATGAAAACATTTGGTACTCACAAAAGAGGACCCGAACTCGCAATAAGAGGATTCTATCTAACAGAAAAACAAATACTCAAATGTGAAAGATGCGAACGTCAACAGAGATTACCAAAAGAAGGCATACCAGCAATTAGACATCAAGTATGTTGCTTATATCACATCGAACAAGAAACCGAATATCCAGAAGTATTAGTAACAGAAGAAGAAGTTGACAAAATAGCGGACAGACCCAGCACGTGCAGAGCGTTGAGAGCAGCCGGAATAAGCACGACAAGAGCAAAGAAAATGATTAGAGAGAGAGACTACAGAAAAACTTGCATATACCAACAACCGCGTATGATATGATCAGAGCAATAACTCAATATAGAGAAAAACCAGAAACAAAAATAAAAGAAGAATCAATGGTCAAAGCAGCTATCTTACGAGGTATCAAATGTACTATGTGTTGGAAGATGAGTGTAGAAGTATTATGGTTGGATGTGGTATTATGTAATATATAGTGTTATATATAGTGTAATATATTTGTGTTGATGAGTGCGTGTGTCTGTTAGGAAATATGATGAACCCGACAGAGTCTCCGTTAAAAATTGTGGCGGGACAATCGGGATGCGTGTGTATCTGCGTGCTTACCAAACACAAATAAAAATGAATAATAACCAAACAATAACAACTTTTATTAAATAAAAAAATTTAATAATAATAACACGCACTTTGTTGCCAAGGTTCAACTGATTGGTTATTGGTACTTCCTCTGGTTATTATTTACGTATAGAGTTACCGTTACTTTCTTCTAAGAGAAGATAATTTCAATATATCGTTTTGAAAGTTGGAGTAATTAGATTGTCCAAAAGGCTTCGTATTTCCAGATTCAATTGGTTTTTAATTTCTTATATTCTTTAAGTTTCTAACTTAATTTGTTTTTATCGACTTTTTTTTCATTTTTTTTTCGATTTTTGTATAGCGATAATTTACCATAGTAAATTATAGCTATATAGTATTTTTTATTCGTTTGCCATTGCGGCCTACACTCGATAAAAATGACAAGGCGTCGCAAAACCTTGTTTAAAAATAAATGAAATATATAACAGTACATTACACAAAGTTATTCATATGCCATGCGGACATTAATTCACATGCGCCAAGTGTAGTAGAAAAGTAAATCAATGTCCAATGTGTAGACAGAGGATTGCGCAGCGAATCAAGGGATTTCGCTACACCGATCAATAGCAAAAATTAAAACTCCGTGTATAAAGTGTAGATAAAAAATGTATGAAATAATCGTAGTAGTAATAGTGTAATTATTTAGACAATGAATAAAGAATCGCAGGCCTATGTGGAAACCGAGATGCAACAACTTGAACAGTACCTGTCTCTCGTCCCTAATCACTTCTTTCATCCACGTTGTTGTTGTGGTCAATTCGGTTTGGTTTTGCTCTGTTGTCGTTTTTGTATTAATTGACTTTTTTGGCTTCTTGGTTGTTATCTCCATCAATGGTCCTTGTTTAATTGCCATACTCTTTGGTTTGTCTTTTCTTGGTGCGGTTCTTGTTACTTTACATACCACTATCCCTTGTGTTCCTGCACATACCACAGTAGGGGTATTTGGTTTGACATCTCCCCAGGAGAATTCACGGTCTTGTCCCATATCCGTCAATATACATATATCCCTGTCTTCCCTGATGCATACTTGTGTGATTAATCGACTCCCTTTATCTTTTATTTCAATACCTTCCTCTAAAATGTTAAGTTGAAAGTGTACTCCGGTTTCGTTGGCTCTTTCCAGTTCCATTTCTTCAGTTGTTATGTCCTTGCAGATGTTGTAATCTACACATAACCTAGGATCTCTTTTTTGGCAGCTGAAAATCTTTCCTTTTGTTATCGTTCTGAAATCGCAACTTACTCCTGTTCCTTCCATCAGTTGAACACATATTCCGACGGCGTTTCCGTCGTAATCGCTGACTTTTATCATAAATACTTCGCCTTCCTGGGAAGCTTCACTTATGATTCTCATATTTTTTGTTTCCGTTAGGCAGATAGATGTTAATATTATAAATATTCTTTGTAGTAGGATTGGCTGGGTTTGATTTCGCAACACTATGTTATGTAGTGGGGACTTTCGCTTTTTGTTCTCTGTTTTGTCGAATCCTGGGTCTTCACTTCTAAATTGGTCATCTTCGTCTTCAACAGATGACTCGCCATTTATGAAAATTATTTTCATTTCTACTTCATTTATTCAATTTTATTAATGGTTTAACAAGTAAGTTTTTTTAATTTAAGTAAATTTTAAGGCTTGAATTTTGATTTTATATAATTATGAGATCATTATTCAAGCTCTTAAATATTACTTGTAATCAGCATTTATAATATAAAATATTGATAATTAAATTTCAAGTGTTTTTTTAGGAATTTTATGACATTTTTGGAATTTATTTGGAATTATTTCAATAAAATGTAAGTTAGATATTAATTTAACTATAAATAAATAAAGTAATCACAAAACACATTTATTTTTTTAAGACATTTAGGAAAGAAGCGGCGTATATGGATAAAATAGTTTTTTAAGTTTTTGTAATCATCTTTCTCCAGCATTGATAATACAAATTTTTTCATTTTCTGAAATTCTATGAAAATATTATTTTTTTAAATAAGTTATTATAATTTACGATTTTCTAAATTTTTTCTGCAATTCCAAAGATGTCGATGGAACTTGTTGAATATTATAAATGCTACCTTCACACAAAGTCGTTTGACAAGAAATATCTGATATGCTGTAAAATATTTTAATTATTTGTAATTATATTAAAAAATTCTTATATTGTCAGATTTTCACCTTCGCAAAATGGAAGTGTTTCCAAATAAATATCTGAAAATCTAAAGAAATATTAACTTCAAAAATATTTTATAAATAGATCTTACGATGTTTTGTCATCCTTTTCTCGAAAACTCTAAGTAGAGTTGTCCGATTGAAAATCCAAAATTTTTTCCCCCATGAATTTTAATATATTAAAAATAATGATATGTTAGCAATATGTTAATTACTTTTAACTTTCGGAATAAAAAACTCTATATTAAATTTGCGTGTATTTTATATTATGTGTGCTGTGTTTCAGTAGCGTATCTAGGGCCGGGCAAGCGGGGCTTTTGCCCCGGGCGCCACGATTTTAGGGGCGCCAAATTGATTTTTGAAACCTAAACTTTATTTAAAGATTTTCGATTTTGAAATTTAACCAACATTAAAATAACGAATTTTGATTATTTGAAATATATAAACAAAGTTCACCATAAAATTTAAATTTAATTTTAGTACTATTTAAATTAAATTTAAATTTTATGGTGAACTTTGTTTATATATTTCAAAGCCTTTCCAAAATACATGAAATTTGAGTTATATCCAGAACTCAATCGTAAGATTTATAGAATTATTTGTTAAGCTCAAAATTATTTGAAAAAACTTTCAAACTTTAGAATATCAAAGATGCCGAAACCGAAATTAAGTGGCGCACAAAATCGTAAAAAGGCCAGAATATTCCGAAATGAAGCTAAAAAGTCAAGTCAAATGTTGCAAAATTATTTAAAAAAGGAAAAGGTTGAAGAAAATGACCAGATAGAGGATATTAAAGAAGACAAACATATGCCTCGGTCAGATTATGAATTTTTTGATTTTAATGCCTCACAAAACAATGAAGAGTCGGATTTTGATTATAAAATGACTGAATCCAACAATAGATCATGTCTTTCAACAATTTCAGAAAATATTCCGAATCTGCTTTTGTTCAATGATTTTGGATATTTGGAATTTCAAGAAAGTTTTCATTCATTCAGTCCAATAGTTTCACAAAAACTAAGAACTGAAGTCATTTTACGTGGCCCGAGTTTATTTCAAAATAATAAAGGAAGCTTTGCAGTGCATAATGGACGTTCAATTACATCATCATGGTTTTGAAAATTTTGATAAATGACCCGCCTTAATTCATATAACCATCAACCACTACCTGATACACTCATTCAGACTATTTAATATATATACTTAACTTAGATTACCTTTAAAATTATAGTTGAAAATTTTTCATCGAAAACTCCCCACAAACCATATAGTCATCAACTACCACCTAAATATACTAAATTAGCTTATCTTAATATATATTTAACTTATATTATATTTAAAAATATAAATTGTACATTTTCATAAATGACCCCCCTCAGATCATATAGTCATTAATGATTACCCAAAGTACTAATTTAATTTGTTTTCAGATATATTCAACTTATATTAACTTTAAAAATATAACTTGTATTTTTTTGTTTAACCGAACCCCTCAAATCATGTAGCCATTAACTATTAAGTAGGTATACTGAATTATATCATATTCATAGAGTTAAATTATATTTCATTTAAAAATATAATTTCATATTTTTCGTAAGTGACCTCCAAGCTGTACATATGTGGTAATCTTCAAAAATATAAATTTACATTTATTATTATTATTATTATCATTATTAATATTATTATTATTATTATTATTATTATTATTATTATTATTATTATTATTATTATTATTATTATTATTATTATTATTATTATTATTATTATTATTATATTATTATTATTACACCTAATTCTGTTTTTACGCGATAGATACGTTCCCCGAAAATATGCGTTAAAAAAATCGCGTAAAAAAAGATATGGTGTCCATATAAAAGTAGAGGATTGGTTCTTCATTTCAAAATCAACTAAATAATATGATTAAAGTATACAAATTCATGGTTTTTACGTGTTTTATACACTTTTTATTTATTTAAATATATATTTATGAATAAAATAACGACAAACGAAAAAAATACTAATTTAACAAAAAAAATTCATTATTTAACAAAAAAATCACAAAAAATTCATTTAGTAAAACAAAAAGTGGCAAAATATATCATTAAACATATTTTTTTAATTGCTGTCACTTCCTGATGATATACGTATTCGTTTACGTGAGACTTGAACGCCACAATCACTGTCATCACTAGAAATATTTTCCACTTCATTTTCATGTTGAAGTGGTGTTGATGTTTTAGCGGTTCTAGTCAAAATTCAGTAATCAATTGTTGTGGTCTGGGTTTGATAATGCTGTTATGTAATTCGCGATAATTTCCCATTTATAATTTCACGTCACGTTGAAATTTCCGAGCTCTTTGCTCAATAGGATCATGCTTGCCAAAATGATCGCTTAATTTAGCTGCTAGTTGAAGTCCTTCTTTAATTAGATCTGCGGTGAGGGTAGGAACCTCTACGTCGTCATCTTCGCTAATTTCTTGCACATAGGGTGTCTCAAGCGCAAAAGCAATGATTTCATCACTGCTAAGTACCGTATCCACTAATAGTTCTTCTATATCTGCAGACGATAGATCATCAAAACCTTCTTCGCCTACTTCATGAGCTAAGGCTATGATATTGCTAAACTCGACTGCATTAGAAGGTAACACCTATTATCGAATAACTTAAAAAAATTCAAATGTTTTAGAAAAATAAAGGTACATGTGAATGTAAATATTTTAGTTTTCTCACCTCAGAATTTTGATTATTGTACATACATTAAAATAGAAATTGTTTTAAACCTAAACTACAAATTAGCAGTAAACTATAAAGAATTAACGAACTATAAAAATATTTTATTCTTTTTTTTAATTTTGTATTGCTCACTTTAAACAAACATAACATTTCGCACAATTTTCTTTTTTTACCATGAAACATGTACATACATGTTTTTTCTTGTTAAAAAATGAATTTTTTTTTAATCGCGTTAAATCAAATTCGCGTAAAAAAAGTTCGCGTAAAAACAGAATTAGGTGTACAAATGAAAAAAAATTTCGGCTGTAAGATAGTCCTTTACAATTTCTACCTTATAGTCTCATAGTCGAAAATTTTTTCATTTGTATTAAATATATCATTCGCAGAAAAATGCTTTAATTATCATTTAATTGTTTAAAATATTATTATTATTATTATTATTATTATTATTATTATTATTATTATTATTATTATTATTATTAATATTATTATTATTGTTATTATTATAAGAACCTTTTTTTCAAATTTCGCCACTGATTTTTTTCCATCGTATTTATTAAAAAGAGCTTGAAGACTAGAAATCAGTAAATATATCCATGTTTTTGATATTCACGAATTTTCGGCACTGCCTTTTTTAAGTGAACTTAAATTAACAATTAATCAAATTCACTTGAAAAAGGCAGTTCCCGAAATTCGTGAATATCAAAACACTTTTTAATAAATTATTATTATTATTAATTATTTTTTATTATTATGACAAAAGTACGAATGTATATCAACAGACAATTAAGAGCCACTGTGTAGATATCATCTCTTAGGATATTAAATAAGAGTCCCATCATAAAATTAATAAATCAATAAAAAATCAATAAAATAATAACAATAATTAATAATTAGTGAATACAAACTCAGAAAATTAAAATATATTTACGTTATATTTTGATTATATACTATTAATTAATGATTTAAAAAGTTTTTTTGATCGAAAACATGAAAAAAAATCGCCTGGCAAGTGTTAAAGCTATAGACAAATTTATTTTCAAATCAAATCAAAAAACCAAATTCAATTGTTGACTAAATTTATTAGATCAAATCAAAAAAAAACAAATTGTTAACTAAATTTATTTATTTCAAGCACTGAATTTTCACATCATTTTTCTTTGAGTCGTGTTTATACCAAATCATTTTTATATATCCTTCAAGCTCAGTTGATGTACCATTCCAATGAAATACCTTTCCTGGTGTTGGAAAACTTTGCGTAATTCCTTATTTTCTGTTCCAGTTTTTTTTATCTTGAATAATCCGTTCAATAAATAATACTTTTGTCCTGATTTGCATATTATTTTGAAGTATTGATGTGGATGGCTAACTAGACCTCTTGCATCTCTATTTAAGTGGTCATGGTCAGATGACTTGTGGTGAACTCCACTCGGAGGAATAGTCGGTGGAACTGACCTTGGGCCAGTCAGGCCTTCGTGTTTCAGTGAGTTGTTATGAACTCGCTAATATGGAATTAAAATTAAGATCATATAAATTAAAAGTTACCATCTCTAAATTTTCCCATCGGATAATATGTGGGGTGCGTATCTAAAAATGTAACTATAAATGTTATTTTTAAATTTATTTTACATTAGTTAATCAAAACTAACTAAATTTATATTTATTCAAAAATTAATGTTTAAAATTAATTACCATTACCATAATAAAACAACGAAAAATAAATAACTTTTATGTAATAACAAAAGAAAACGTAATATTGAAATCAAAAATCCATTACTTTATTTAAATTATTAGTTTACCAACTTTTTCTAGTATTTTAATATAATGAATTTAAGTATATTAGGAAGTTAATCTTGTTATTTGAGGAATATTATAAATTAGAAATTAAAGTTAATTAGAATTATTTACTCTTCATAAGAACTTTTATGATTTTAATGAATTTAAACTTCATATATTAAAATTACCCATAATTTACAAGTAATAATTGAATTATATTAAAAAATGTTTTAGTTAACTTAATTAAGTGGAAATATTTTTTATTTTGATCAAGTTATCATGGAGAATACATGTTATCTTTATTATTTCTATTATTTCTGTTTTGTTAAGTTGTTTTTTTTATTTTCTAATTAAATTCATTATTCTAAAGAATTTCTTAAGGTAAGTTTAATTAACTATGGTTATGTTTCACTTAGTTTATACTCAAACATCTTAGATGTGGTATTGTATGAACAGGTTTTAATAAATTAATGTATGCTTCCTAATGACTTATGATCGTTTGAGGATAGGAAGTTTGTATAGGCATATTTGGGAAAGTAATTATATTAAGGGACCTGCGTAAATCGGACATATATCTTCTAACGATAGTCCGTGAACCCAAAGAGTGCCCGACAATTACAGTGCAATTAGTGCGCTCACTTTTTGCGAGCACTCACCCTCTTGATACAGTACCAACGTTGATTGCTCAACGGGTATCAATTGGCAGGACCATCGTTGTATTCTGGGTTACGCTTGAAACAGCACTAAAGAGCAAAATAATTGATCATCAGTAACCCACCACTACGAACTGTGTGATCTCAAATAAAAAATGTCGTTATGTTAACGTTGGTGTATTCCGGTTATTCGATAACATCGATTATCACAGCGGGGACCGAGAGAAATCGGACACAAGCCTTCTATCGGCAGTCCGTGAACCCCAGAGGGTGTCAGACAATTATAGTATGCTAGACATGCTCACTTTTTGCTAGTACCCTAACCCTTGACACAGTACCAATGTTGATTGCTCAACGGGTCCAAGTGGTCAGCTTTTCCATTGTATTCTGGGTTACGCTGGAAATGAATGAACACACCAATGATGAACACACCAACGTGTATTAAAGAGACTTTTAACTTTTAGGTGTATAATAAAACTTTTATTATAATATAACTTTCGGAACATTAAATTTTTGCACACAGGTAAGTTTGTGTGTTCCTATAATATAATTTTATCGAGTTGTTTTCTAGATTATAGAAACTTTTATATTTCGGATTTAGGTGTTTCTCATCATCGTAAACTGGTTAGCACACGTGATCGATGCACGGGCAGTAAATCACAAACAACCAGACGATTTGCTAACAAATAACTTCACTATCGGTTCTTAGAAAGCGACCCAATAAAATTGTCAAAATTGGAAGCTTCTTCTATTAGATTCTTTGCATAGCCAGTTTAACCATGAACTTTTGGAAAATGCGGAAAGAGTTATATTCTGGTAATATGTACTTTGAGAGGTAAAACTTTAATTAATTAATACAATTTATACAGCTCTATGTATTATTTTCATAATGGATTTCTTTTGTTCTTTCTGTGTATGTTTAGACTGAAACTGTAGTTAGAAATGTTACCGCGCTCGCAACTGGATATCACCAAAGAAAAAACCAATATCATCTCTTCTTTAGTCAAGAACTTCAGAAAAAAAGCTTACCATAAGGCAACTTGTTTCTGAAATATTTAAAATTTAATTTTTATATAAACTCCGGTAGTTTTGCGTCAGTGTCGGAAACAAATCGTAATCTCTAGTTGACGGGGTAAGCCTCATCTATGGGCATACGAATAAATAAAACTAAGTTTTTTCTTAAAGAATTCAAAATTTGAGGAAAATTATCATTGAATATTTGAAATCAGCTATTTAGATAATACAAATCAATCTTAACATTATTATATTTTTGAACATGGCAAGTTTTGACCCGGAAAATTTCGAAAGAAAAGAAGTAATTTGAAGATAAATAAAAAACGTCGTTCTGAAACAGAAATTGAACACAATAAAATAATATCTGAAACCTCAGTCGAATACAAAATTAACGGGATTGGAATTAAATCCTACGTTCAAATGTTGAAATATCTTATTGGTTCTTTTGAAAAGGTTCTTAACAAAACTTACAATGGAAGAGTCGCGGAAAATATTAACTTGCATCCGGTAATGGTTGCCAACTTGGAATCCGTAATTCAATTTTTTGATCCGAAAAAGGATATGATGTTGAATTATTTGATAACAATGCAAGAAAAATACAAAAACTTGGTAGTGGATGATTTGGTTTTTTGGTTGAGAAAAATCATGGGGAACTATGTCAACACAAAGCCGATTGTATTTCATAAGCCGATCGTTTTATATTCCTATGAAGAGAAGTCAAAGAAAGTGGATACCCTAACTTTAAATAAAGGTCATCGGTTCTCGATGCTTAATATACTAATTGTGATGTCAACATTATTTGCTGTTTTGGAAGGAACTTTGAATGTAAATGTTTTTCGGAATCTTGTAGAAAAGTTGGCTTTAGAATCTAGAGAATATATGGATGTTCAGTTCATCAAAGAACATGAATTTCATGCAATATAATGTCTTTAATTATTTTTCATTCGTTTTCTTTAGAATGAAAATTTGATTTTTTAAGAGTCTTTAATTTTGTCATTTTATTTTTAATAATAAATACAAATTTATTTATTTTCTTTTTATAATGAGTCAAGCTAAGGGTGCCAATTAGTAATTATCGTAAATGGTTTCATGTTTCATATTTCCTGTTCATTATTACATAATAGTCTTCGATCCTAAAGAGATAAAATGTTTGAACTGTTACCATAACATTGTTATGTCATAAATTAGATATTAGAAAATTCTAGACTTTGATCTATTTAACATGGCGACCACGAACGGCTTAGGAATATCCGATTGCAGATTATTCCTGAGATAAAATTATACTCAATTGGTGAAGATTTTGAAGAATTTGTCAAAAAAAACTATTTTAATATGATCAAACTAGATGAAGAGCAAAGAAGAGTGGGTTGTACTTGATGAGTCGTAAAGTTGGAAATATTTCAGGTTCATAGTAGCAATTGGTTTTCATCGACAAGACATTCAAATCAACAGAATTACCTATATCTTAAGGTTAATGTAATTGATTGAATTTGTAATTCTTGAATCTGATATTGAGTTTTTTTAATGCTGGAATTTATATTTACCATGTGTATCATTTGTGTTCAGTAATGATATTACATTAGAGGCCAAGGACCAAATGTGAACAGTTCAGAGTATATTGCGTAATTCGATACAATGTGTTAGTTATTACGCAATATACATTACTATTTAAGAGTCATCACTCTGTGTTTATATTAATAAATCTTTAGATGGAACCAATTGTTGTAACTGGCGACCACGCCGAAAATGTTCACACAATGACGACTCGAGGAGAAGGGAAAAAGTCTGCAAGAGACGCACTACCGAAACGTGCACAAGAACTCTTGGATATGGAAATTAGAAGATACGACGGCAGGTGTACCAAGGAAGCTGAAAAATGGATACAGGCAATTGATGATTGGATCGCTAGGAATGATTTGAAGAGGACAGAAGCATTCGATTTTCTCCTTTGCGATGAAGCGGCTACACTGTGGAAAAATTTCAAAACAGAAAAAACAACAGATAAAGCAGCTAAAGAGTGGTTTTCCGAAACATTTACAATTAAATTGACTATTATAGACAAGATTAAAGAACTTGCTGCAATTAGACAAGAGGAAAATGAGAGATATGCAACCTTCGAAATCAGGGTATTGAAATTAGTGAGTGAAGTTATTAATTCAGGAATGAGGGTAGATGAGATTGCCAATGAAATTATAACTGGACGCGTCAGAGACAGAAGATTAAAGGATGCTCTAACAATGAAACCATCGATGACAGCAGAAGAACGAAATCAACTGGCCAAAATTTACGAAAAAGTGGAATCAAAAGAAAAGACGGAAGAAATTATGGTAATAAAGAAGAGTAGTTACGCGGAAGCAACAAGGAGAAGAAATTCAGAAACGTTTACAAGAGAAACAAATGGAAGTAACACCAATGTATTAAGAAGCCAAGGAAATTACAGAAGAGAGAATTTACCAGATAATTCGCTATAGCAGAAATAACGAAATGAATCATGCAGTCGAACGGAATGTGCAGAGAAGGACACCAACGGTTTCGCTTAAACACATTGCCAAGAGATTATACAATCGATCTAGAGGCCTTCCTGATCCAAGAAACGGCGAATTACAGTCAGGCCAATGTTTTTGCTGTGGCGAATATGGGCACAGAAGATATGAATGTCCACTAAAAGATAAATGTTTGATATGTGGTAAGGGAGGGCATAATTTTCGTGATTGTTATTTATTAAGAAAGAAAGACCAACATAACTATGAGAACAAGAAAATGATAGCTTGTGTGCATGACGAAGAAAACGGAAGAAATTACTCGGATGATGCAGAAACAAGAGAATCAATTAATGATTATGCAATTCATGATGTGGAAACTGAAAAAAACACGAGGAACTCTATTGCATACATTTCGTCAATGGGGTTGTAAAGGAAGAAAATCGGAATGACAGAACAGAGGGAATGAGGTATGCGACGTCAGATGGAAGAGAATGGAGCAAGATGATGATAAATGATGTTGAGATTGAGATGTTGTGGGATTCTGGAGCTTCAATTACAGTGATGAATGAGGAAACATGGAATAAAATTGGCAGTCCACGTTTAAGCAGCAGTGAAATCAAAATATGTGGAGTTTTTCCAGGAACTCAAAAACCACAGGGATGTACAGAAGTAAATGTTTATTGGCACAATAAGATGAGGACTATCAAAATAATTGTTATTAAAAATATATTTCCAGGTTTTATTGGTGGGATAGATACTTTGAAAGCATTTGGAGTGCAGTTGATGGAAATTAACAATATCGAATCCGAGACAAAGATTAGCAATTATACTGATGACGAGAGAAGGCAAAAAGCAAAAAAGGAATTGGAAGAAATGAATTGCCAACAATTAACAAATTATTAGATGAATTCGGGTCAATATTTATGGCAGCCAGATTTGATTTAGGATTCACAAGAATCGTAGAGCACGAAATTAATACATCTGGGAATCCAACAATGCAATTTCCAAGACGACAACCGATGCATCTAGAACAGAAAATTGAAGATATGATAAAAGAGTTAACAAAAGCTGGAGTTATAAGACGATGTAAAAGTCCATGGAGCTCTCCATTGGTTGTAGTAGGAAAGAAAGACGGCTCAATTAGAATGTGCGTAGACTATCGAGAGTTGAATAAGATGACAGAAAGAGAATCTTTTCCTATGCCCAACATATTCCAATTACTCGATAACCTATCAGGATCTAAATTCTTTTCTTCTTTAGATCTTGGACAAGCATACTATCAGGTCGCATTAGCAGAAGAAGCACAAGAAAAAACGGCTTTTAGTTCCAAAGAAGGTCAATTTTGTTTCAATCGACTTCCATTTGGATTATCAACGGCTCCATCAACATTTCAGCGATTAATGCACACGATGTTAGAGGGTATATTGTTTAATGGAGCAATTGTTTATTTAGACGATATTCTGGTATATGGCAAGGACCAGTCTGAACATGATGAGCGATTACGAGAAGTTTTCAAAAGAATAAAAAAAACAGGACTAAGAATAAATCCGGAGAAGTGCGAAATTTACAAAACCAAATTAAAATTCCTTGGTCACACCGTCAGTGAAGATGGAATACAGACAAATTCAGAGAAGATCAAGTCAATTACAGAAGCGACGAAACCACAGTGTGCTAAACAACTTCGATCTTTTCTAGGTTTGACAAATTACTATAGACGATTTGTCAAAGATTATGCTAAAATAGCAGCACCCCTACATGCAGCAGCGTCAAGTTGTGATAAAACAATCGAATGGTCAGAAAATTGTGAAAACAGTTTTAAACAACTTAAAGAAGCCTTAACACAAGCACCTATTCTTGATTTTCCTCGTATAGACCGTAAATTTATATTGGATACTGATGCCAGTTTTGAAGCTATTGGAGCAGTGTTGAGTCAAATAAAAGAAGACGGTTCAGAAATAGTTATAGCATACGGTTCAAGAAATCTGACGGCCCATGAAAAGGGATACTGCGTAACAAGGAAAGAGTTATTGGCATTGCATGAATATGTTTTATATTTTAGACAGTATTTATACGGGAAAGAATTCGTGGCTCGAACAGATCACAAAGCTTTAGTATTTATGAACACGAATAAAAAAGCAATAAGTCCACAATTTCAGACATGGATGGCTAATCTATCGGAATACGATTTCCAATTGAAATACCGGAAAGGTGAAGAACATGCAAACGCAGATGGATTATCAAGGATCGAGGGTAGTTTATGTGCACAGTGTCAGACAGCACATGTACAACATAAACAAGAAGGTCAAGAGTAAGATATATCAATTTGATACAAAAAACACAGACAATGTTAGAAATTATGGAAGAACAGAAGAAAGATAAATTGTTCCAGGAAGTGATGGAAATTCTTAAGAATCAGATAGATTTTCGGAAGGAATCGTTTCTAAATAGTTTTTTATTCAGATATAAAGATCGGTTAAAGATATCGGATGATATGCTTGTATTGGAATCAGACAAAAAAGATCTAGTGATAATCCCAAAAAGCTATCAATCTAAACTAGTGATTCAAATACATGAAGATTTATGTCACGTTGGAATTAAGAAACTGTTTCATTATTTGGAAGGGAATTTTTTTCTGGCCGAAAATGCAAGAAACCGTTAAAGAGATAGTAAAACGATGTGTCACATGTGCAAGACGGAAAATAGACCAAGGGAGGACAAAGGAAATTTTAATTCCACGCGAAAGTTCTGAATTTCTAGAACAGATTGTGATGGATGTTGCTTTCATGGAGAGAACTTCAACCGACAAAAAGTATGTTATCATTATTATTGATAGGTTTAGCAAATTAGTAAGTTTAACGGCTACAGCAAACCAAGATGAAAAAACTATTATGAAGACGCTAATGAACAATTGGATTTACAAATATGGTAAACCTCAAAGTATATTGACAGACAGAGGGCGAAATTTTGAAAGCAAATATTTTAAGGAAAAATTAGAACAACTTGGAATAAAGCAAGAATTCGCCTCGCCATATCAACATCAGTCGAATGGCTTAGTGGAAAGAGCTATCAGAACAATGCGAGATTTACTTGTGACTACGATGAAAGGGGGCTGTGCTGAAAAACAGTGGCACGAACTGCTGCCTCGAATTGAATTCAGTATAAATGCAACTTATCAAAGTTCTACAAAATATTCACCATTTGAGATAGTATATGGACGAAAAATAACGTTACACGGAAGAAGCACAAAAGAATAACAAGCAAGCTGCGCAAAAGATGAGAACATTTGAAAAAGACAAAAGAATTAAACGACATTTTGAAGTGGGGGAGGAGGTACTAGTAAGACGAGAACCACATAGAAGAAACAAAAATGATATTCAATATGATGGTCCATATAAAATTCTTAGATTTATTTCAGATCATCAAGTTGAATTGCAATATCCAGATACGACACGGCACCGACGAATCGAATGGTTAAAGAGATGGCATCAATCTTATGAAGGGGAGAGTAATGATATTACATTAGAGGCCAAGGACCAAATGTGAACAGTTCAGAGTATTTTGCGTAATTCGATACAATGTGTTAGTTATTACGCAATATACATTACTATTTAAGAGTGATCACTCTGTGTTTATATTAATAAATCTTTAGATGGAACCAATTGTTGTAACTTGTTCTATAGACACACCCACGGGCCACGTCGTCAAATAGAACGTCATCTGCTACTTTATGCGTTGTACGATTAACAATTATTTAGGGGCCATGAAATGTTCTGCCTGGGGGCCCGGAAATGTTGTTGGTGGGCCTGCAGTTAACTGAGAATCAACGCATTCTAAAAATCTGTCAAATTGAAAATAAAATCAAAAATTAAGAATGATTATTGGTCGTATTTACATACGAAAGAGATGTAACAGAAAGTGCAGAATTGAGAGAAAAAGATTAAGAACGTATGATTAAAAAATAATTAAATAAGGATTATGGAAAAATCCTGCGAAAATCGCTAAAGAAATAAAAATTTTAAAAAATTAAATAATTTTATTGTTTTAAACAATCAATAAAATACACGCTAACAACAAATCCTCTCGCGGGGATTTAGACTTCAGAATTTCACATTGACCGAAATGAGGCACTGTCTATGGTAAATGATCATAATTTTTCTCGCAATGAAAATTATACTTAGCCAATAACACTCATTGTAGAAAATCTACAAATAAAATTATCAAAATAAAAAATAAGGGTTATATCCTTTCTCAAATTTTGAAAGTAACATTGAGTAACATTAATTAGTTAGGACAAACACTTAAATGAGCAAGAGATAACAATATTCCAAGAAATGGATGCAATGATAAAGCGATGTAAGACCTTCTATCGGCAATTATGAACCCGAAAGTGAAAATGCCGTTTGTAGTTCTAGTAGTGAAGCTCATCTGCTCATTGATTTTCAGCCACTGTTTACACCATCAACATGGTGGCTTCCACGAGTACATGGGTGGAAAAGTAAAATAATCATGGAGTTTAGGAAAGAGTTGATGACAAAAATAACAGCAACCCTAGAATATTCAAACAACACCTTAAATACCAACATATTTTAGGTATAATCATAGATTTTGATTCGACTAGGTGCAGTCTCCATACTATGTATTTCCATTTAAACAAACTCTCACCTCTTCGGCTCTAGTCCAACAGTAAGCCTTTGAACCAAGACACCTTAGATGTCTTAGGAATAAGGTTCACCTTTCGCTGACGGCCACCCATTATGGCATAAGATCAAAGTAATCTGAGACTGGTACATAGTGGAAAAACATCTTGTGTAACTTAAGACGGTGAAGTTTAAATACTCAGAATAATAAATAATTTTTATAATTACTTAAGTAGCAATTTTTATTATTTAAATTGAAATTTAGTTAAACAAACAGCTTAACTTTTCAGTAAAATCTCCGTTAAACATATATTTAAAAAATATTTCTGGAGCATTTACTTGTTACTTAAAATCAGAAACATTTTTTTTGAAAAATAATTTAGAAATAAGTTTTTAAATCGATCCTTTAGCGGTTAAATAGAAATTTAACAATTAATACAATTTAAATTATTATGTTCTTCGTTTTATTTTAAAAGCGTTAATTTAAATTATCTTAAATTGAAACAGCACTACTTTATCACATTACATCTTTTATCCAAGGTACGATAATTCTAAAAGTGAACTGATTTGAAATGGGCAAATAATTATCATTAATTTACATTATTTTAATGATTTAATAAATATTATAAAATTCACAATTCGGTTATAGCTACAAAATAAATATAAAATTTTAAAATAATTTTTTAAAAGTGTAACAAACCGATTCATCGATTAAAATATGTTTTACAGTCATTTCATAATTATGAATAAAATACCCATATTAAATCTGATAAAAAATAACAAGTTTAGAAAATAATCCAAAAAAGCAAAGTTACATCAGCAAATATTACATGACATCCGCTACAATATTCAGCAAAAATGTGTACAAAACAAAACGATAGGAAATTAAAACTATATAACAACAAGTGCTTTTATTTGATAGATAAATCTTTAAAAATATATACACAAAACTCCACATTAGAACTCATAATAGTCATCGGTAAATATTTTTGCAGAATCATGATTATATTTCATTTGATATTCATCTACACGACGACGTTTAAGTGGAGGTTCAAGATTTACACTGTCTTAAAAAATAATAATATTTAATACTTTAAAAACTAAATATTTACCACAGAATATAAGGTTTCCTAAATATTGTGACTGATTATAACTTGTTTCTAAATCATCAATAG